>JAEIFM010000341.1:0-48466 GCA_018901885.1 Zaprionus kolodkinae | reverse complement strand
TCGAACGTTGTTAGAGAGTCTAGCAGAAAGAATGGGGTTTTTTGCCCAAAAATGTGCATGTAAGATTTTTTATTTACTTTGTTAGAGCCGTGTATTGAACTAACAATGAATGGGAGTCGACCAACACTACTCCTTTGAGCTCCTTTACGGGCTTAATGTAGTTTTTGGCCGCTCCAGTGTCGATGAGTATCTTTAGTTTCCTCCCAGCCAGTTGTCGACAAAACGGCAACCGGGGAGTGTCCTCAAAAAAATTAAGCGAACCGGCCTCATTGCCAGAGTCACTGTCATCATCTATGCGAGCTACGGCCGCCGTAGCTGCCTCCTGTGGTACTTTTTGTGAGTCCTCAGGTTGGGCCTGTTGACTTATGTTATTAACCCTCTGTCGTCTCTGTCCTGTCATTCGTTCCGGAGTTATTGCTTCTCTTCTGATATCTATTGTTATCAGAATTTGGGTCGGCTTTTTTGGGGGTTCCAATTGGTTTGTTGCCTGAACTTAGAGGATGAGTCCACTTCCATGGGGCTCTTGTGGTGGCCTATAGTCATTCTTTTGGGTATTTTCTGCCTGGTTGAGGCCTATTCTGGACCCTGTTTCTTCGTATAGTGCGGATTCCTTTCTGGGGCCCGCTCATTTCCACCACTCCTACCCTGCCTATCATACTGGCGGTTTGGGCTGGGTCTATTGCCCTCAGAAGCATTATCTTACTCTCTTCCATTGCCTTGGCATAGAATTATGGAACATACTTCCCTCGATGCTTGCCTCGGCTTCAGCGCCGCGCTAGTGCGGCCAGCAAATCTTTGGGTTGCGCGGGGAACACTATTGCTTTCAAAGATCTCTTCAGACCTGAGATGAATGCGGAAGTGCATCATTTCTCTACTTCAGCATTAGAGTAAGGCGGCACCATTCGCATCGTGTGACATAATGATTTTATTAGTCACAAGTGTCAAGCTTTTTTGCACTTCGTCAAAGCAATACTGCATTAAGCTGAGTTCACCCTTGCCTATCCATTTCCAATTTCTGCCGCAAGACTCGAAGCGAAGTCTTATCTGCGTAAGTGACATCTAATCTAGCAATTATGGTATCGAAATTCAATACCGTACTATGTGACACTAATAGCGCTCTTGCCGAGCCACGAATTTTATTCCTTAAAATTGTGACGGCTTGATAGTGCGCCTCACTGTTCTGGTATAGTCCAAAGATTTCAATACGCGTCATCGGCTGACTGCCGCCAAGCCACGGGAATCACTTTGTTCGCTGTCGAACTCCTGGGATAGATTTGACGATATCGTTTGACTTCGCACCTAACAGCGGACTCTATGCTTATGCGGCTATAGACTTCTACCCTGTGGTGTATCTATCTGTAAACTGTTCACTTGCTGTTTAATTGCGTCAACTTCTGCCCGAAACTCTTGCTTTAAGCGGTTCTCCTGTTCGGCTAACGCGCTCCCTAACGGCACCGTCTATAATGGCACTTAACTGATTTGTGTCAATATTCATCGTGGATTCTTGTTGCACAGTAACCTTGAGACTCTTAATTAGTTCGTCGTATAGGCTATCGTCACTATCGTATTCCTGTTTAATTTCTCTTCGCACCCAACTCATCAGCCTTAGCAGACAAAATTGAAATCAGAGGAAACACTAAATATTTCACAATAGGGGAATAATTACGCGCAAATATTTTGTAACCAGAATTTGTGTTGTCTCACTGTTTCGTTTATCACTCTTATTACTTTATATATTTCAACAATAACACGACTAAAAGTTTTCTGAATTAAACATTCCACTTACATTTTATGAGGTGGCCTCCTAACGGGTGTGGCTTCTTAAAAAAACGTTGGGCGCCAGTAATGTTTATCCAGTCTCCAGCTGCAGGTTCTCCGGTAGTTGGGGAATTCACTGAAGTCAAGTTAGTTATGATGCGAGTCTTAACTACGACTCGATTGTATTTGATGGCCTTGTGGCTCAACAACAAAATGAATACAACAAAGAATTCTTATGCGGCTTGTGCCGGAGCTTGCTTGTTACTTTATTGGTTCTTCTTTACAAACTGAAAATGCCAAATACAAAATGTTAACAGCTACCCTATGGAATTCGCGAGCAACCAAGTCATAGCCGGCAAGCCGACTCAGCATAATCATAACTCTGCTCTTGCGACACATAGCAAGAATCAGGTTACCATAGCTGACTTTGTTGCTAGGGCATTGGCTTAGCATATTGCATCAGCGCAACGCCCGCTACTCGGCCACTGACTTTCTGCCTTGCAGCGTCAGCGATATGCCCTGTGAGGGCTGAGCACTCTGAGTGCGAGGGTTACTTGATAACTTATATGTGTGTTTTGTGCCGGTGCAGCCGAAATATTGCTGCCCGTAAATATGAATGTACGTATGTATGTTGATAGAATTGTATGTAAAACGTTTATTATTAATAAATAAATTTTTACCCTTTTTTTTAAAAAAATGGAAAATAGGTGTTATGGTTTTTTTTTATATAATTTAGGAGGTACAATTGCCGCTTAGGATTCGGATCTTGGCAATGTACTTGGGAAAATATTATGTATAAGTTTTATGGTGACATATGTATGTAATAAAATTGTACATACATATGTATGTAAGATGGTATACTTCGATGCAAGTTGGCAACCCCACTAATGGAGGACAGTTGGCAAGCCTGCGAACCGGAAGAGTGTTGCCAGAGCGAAGTAGCGAAGGAGAGTCGTAGTCGGTCGTCTCGCGTATAAAGTTGACAGTTGAACAAACCGCTATTAAGTTGTAACAGTTGCCCAAATATTAAGTAGCGAAGGAGAGTCGTAGTCGGTCGTCTCGCGTAAAAAGTTGACAGTTGAACAAACCGCTATTAAGTTGTAACAGTTGCCCAAATATTAAGTTGCAAAGAACACTCAAGTTGAAACGCCATTATTTTGTATTATTTAACCTTACTGAATTGATTTGAACCATTATAATAAACTTACTTTAATAATAACCTTACATTTGGGGGGCTCGTGCCGGTTTCTGATTCATATCGGTTAATACAATACGTTGTAAAGTGGATAAAGTTGAACATTTGTATGATAGTGAACTCTTGATTATTGAGTTGAACAGTTGTAAAAACACAAAGCATTTTTTTTTGTCTGAACAGTCGCAGTCAAACTGTGGTTTTACCGTTGCTAAACGTCGAAAATTTAAATACGCATATACATACATAAAAGCGAACGCGAGAAATGCCGAAAACGAGAAGTGCACACGCGTTAGAAGAAAGAATGAGTAGTACAAGAAATGAGAATCAGCATACAGACGAAAGCGAAGAAGAAACGATAATGGAACAAGAAAACGCGAAAAGAGACTTAACGGCCGCGAACAATTATGACCTCAATGCCAAAATGCAGCAGCTTATGCAGTTGTTAACACTCAAAGTTGAGGTGGATGAACAGCGTGAAAGCCAAGTGAAAATTACAGCAAACAATTTTGAAAAAGTGGTCAACGATTTCGATGGTGTTTCAATACCAGTTGTCAAGTGGTTCGAAATTTTTGAACACAATGCGGAAGCCTATGGGCTAAATGAAAAACAGAAATACGTGCAAGCTAGAGGTAGAATGTGTGGCACCGCAAAACTCTTTTTAGAATCGGAATATATAAACAATTATGATGAGTTGAAACAAAAATTAACTGATGAATTTCAATGCAGCTGGAACAGTGCTGATATTCATCAACAGCTGAAAGATCGCAAAAAGAAAAAAACGGAGTCTTTTCACGAGTACATGCTGAACATGAAAAAAGTTGCAAGTATGGGTGAAGTAGAAGAGACGGCAGTAATTCGCCACATTGTCAACGGATTGCAGATCAAAAAGCGAATTCAAATTTGCCATGTATCGATGCAAAACGTATAAGCAGCTTAAAGAGGAATACGAAACATATGAGCTAGTTCACAGAAACGATAATTATCCGATAAACGATAATCATCAGAGGAACGAAAACAATCAAAAGAACGAGAACAACAATCAGCGGAATCAAAACAAAACAGACGCAGAAAAACCGAAAAAGAAAGAATACTGTTTCAATTGCGGCTCATCAGAACATAAAAGGAAGGAATGCACATCAGCCACAAAATGCTTCCGCTGCAACGAAGAAGGGCACATTTCACGCAGTTGTCCATCAAACGCTGATCGAGTTCGAGTTATTTCAAATAGTTATCGACTTAAAACAATTCTTTTAAATGGCTTACAGGTGGAGTGCTTAGTGGATACCGGCTCCGATGTAACCATTGTAAAGCAGAACATCGCAGACAAGTTGAATGTGGACATTTTTAAAACCGCTTCAACGCTACGTGGTCTGGGCAACACCAGTACAAAGCCAATTGGATATTTCAACGCCGAAGTGGAAATCGACACGCTGCGTACGAAGCAGAAATTCTTGGTTGTGTCAAACTGCAAGATGGACTGCAATGCGATACTTGGTTACGACTTTATAAGGAAGTTTGAATTCATAGCTGATTCGAACGGATTTTTATTTCAACGTGTACTGAACGACCATAGTTCTACAGATGAGTATGCAATGGAAGTTTACAGCGTTTTTGAAGAATATAACAACATTACAGCGCCCAAAAATTACCAGAAGGAAGTGGAAGATATGATCGAAGATGCATTTCAGTTGCAAGAGGCGGATCACGCGCAATGTCCAATTATTCTGAACATTGTTCCAGATGGTAACATAGTGCCGTTTCGACAAGCACCCAGTCGTCTGTCACCGAACGAAGCAGAAGCTGTAAAGAATCAGGTCAATGAATGGTTACAGATGGGAATTGTACGCGAATCATTTTCCAACGTAGCAAGTCGAGTGGTCGTGGTCAAGAAGAAGGATCAAACATTGAGGGTATGCGTCGATTACCGTAAGCTGAACAGCATGGTACTTCAGGATTTGTTTCCTGTGCCACTTATTGAGGATGTTCTTGACAAACTGCAAGCAGCGAAATTTTTTCACGATTATGGACTTAGAAAATGGTTTCTTTCACGTGCCCATCGAAGAAAAGAGCAGACACCTAACGGCTTTCATCACACGAGAAGGACTTTTTGAATTTAACAGGGCTCCTTTTGGATTTAAGAATTCACCAGCTGCGTTCATCAGATATGTCAACCATGTTTTTCAGAAACTTATTAATGAAGAAGTAATGCAGCTTTATATGGACGACATTGTTATTTTCGCAGAGTCTGCAGACGTATGCATGCAGAAGAGCCGACAAGTTTTGGAAACAGCAGCCAGGTATGGTTTAAGGATAAAATGGAAAAAATGCAGTTTCCTACAGCAGAGTATAAACTTCCTGGGTCATACAGTGGCAAACGGACGAGTTTGGCCTGGAGCAGACAAAACATCAGCTGTAAAACGATTTGCATATCCTAAGGATATAAAAGGCGTCCAATCGTTTCTGGGTTTGACTGGATTTTTTTCGAAAATTTATTCCGCGTTATGCAGAGATAGCGCGCCCGTTAACGAATTTGTTGAGGAAGAACGCTGTATTTATAATTGGTGAAGCTGAAAAGGACTCAATCGAAAGATTAAAGGATATATTAACAAGTGAGCCAGTATTGCACATATACTCTCGGGAGGCAAAGACAGAGCTACATACCGACGCTTCCAAAAACGGACTAGGAGCTGTGCTGCTGCAGTGCTTTGAAGGACATATGCATCCCGTGTATTTCTGGAGCAAAAAGACGAGTGAAGCCGAGGCCAAAAAACACAGTTATATATTGGAGATCAAGGCTGCATATCTTGCGCTTAAGAAATTCCGCCATTTTTTGTTGGGAACTCGATTCAAATTGGTAACAGATTGCGCAGCATTTAAGCAGACGACAAGTAAAGACGAAATACCGCGCGATGTGGAGGAATGGGTACTCTACATAAAAAGCTTTACACCAGATATGGAACATCGCGCAGGAGCAAGGATGAAGCACGTCGATCATCTTAGTCGTTACCCACAGGATGTTTTAATAATCACAACTGAGTTGTCAGCTCGATTACGAAAAGCGCAGCAAGAAGACGATAACGTTAAAGCAGTATTGCAGTTGCTTCAGAATGGACCTTATGAGAATTTTAAGATGAAGGGTGGACTACTCTTCAAAGAAGTTGATGGTTGCGAACTTTTAGTTGTCCCCAAGCTTATGGAGCGTGACGTCATTAAAAACGCTCATGACTCTGGTCACTTCGCCGCACGTAAAACAATGCATAACATAAAGCAGCAATACTTTATCTCGCATTTAGAGGGAAAAGTTTCGAAGTATATTTCTAATTGTATTGTTTGTATAATACACAGTAAAAAATTGGGCAAACAAGAAGGACGTTTACACTGTATAGGAAAAGGTGATGTACCCCTGCAAACGCTGCATGTAGACCATCTTGGACCGATGGATACCACTTCTAAGATGTACAAGTACATTTTTGCAGTGGTCGATGGATTCTCCAAATTCGTGTGGCTGTATCCTGTGAAGTCGACAGGTCAAGATGAGGTTGTGAAGAAGCTAAAAGAATGGGCAAGCGTATTCGGATTTCCTGCACGTATAGTAAGCGATAGAGGATCGGCGTTTACATCAAACGCTTACAAAGAGTTTCTGGAGGTCAACATGGTGGAGCAGATTTGCACAACAACCGGAGTTGCAAGAGGCAACGGTCAAGTCGAGAGGGTCAATCGCTGCATAATTGACATTCTTGCGAAGCTGTCTTCAGACGAACCTGCCAAGTGGTACAAGTATGTGCCACGTGTACAGAGGGCAATTAACTCGCATGTACATTCGACAACGCTGTCAACGCCGTTCGAGATAATGTTTGGGACGAAGATGTGTACGAAGGTGGACGATCGTTTGCTAGACATGATGCAGCAGGAGTTGGTCGAGAAGTTCAACGAAGAGCGACAGCAGCTGCGCATAGAAGCAAAACATAATATTGAAGAGGCACAGAAGAACTACAAGATGCACTACGACAAGAAGCGACGTACGGAGCAGATCTACAAGTTGGGCGACTTGGTTGCTATAAAGCGAACTCAATTTGTTGCAGGCCGAAAGCTGGCTAGCGAATATCTTGGTCCATATGCTGTCATAAAGGTTAAGAGAAACGGTCGCTATGATGTGAAGAAGGCATCAATAAACACCGAGGGACCAAATATTACTGCAACAAGCTGCGATAATATGAAGTTGTGGAAATATGTAGCCGAGAACGAGGATATTTGTCATCCGGGACGGATGAGGAAGATCAGGAGGGCCGAATGTAAGATGGTATACTTCGATGCAAGTTGGCAACCCCACTAATGGAGGACAGTTGGCAAGCCTGCGAACCGAAGAGTGTTGCCAGAGCGAAGTAGCGAAGGAGAGTCGTAGTCGGTCGTCTCGCGTATAAAGTTGACAGTTGAACAAACCGCTATTAAGTTGTAACAGTTGCCCAAATATTAAGTAGCGAAGGAGAGTCGTAGTCGGTCGTCTCGCGTAAAAAGTTGACAGTTGAACAAACCGCTATTAAGTTGTAACAGTTGCCCAAATATTAAGTTGCAAAGAACACTCAAGTTGAAACGCCATTATTTTGTATTATTTAACCTTACTGAATTGATTTGAACCATTATAATAAACTTTTTATTTTTTTTTTTTTTTTTTTTTTTATTTTTTTTTTTTATAAATTAGTTAAGTATTTATTTTTAAAAATAAATAATATTTTTTGTAGGAAATAAATATTTTTTTTTTTTTTTAAAAAAAAATGTTTTAAAAAAAAAAAAAATTTGATTTTTTTTTTTTTTTATTTATTTTTTTTTATTTTTTTTTTTTCTATTTAAATAATTGTGGTTTTTTTTTTTTTTTTTAAAATTTTTAATTTAAAAAAAAAAAAAGTTAGGTTCCCCAAAAAAAATTTTTTTTTTTTTTTTTTTATTTTTTCGGAAAAACACTTTTTAAAAAAAAAAAAACTCGGGGGCGCGCGTGTTCATTTCATTTTTATTCTTTCAACTAACTTTCATGTAAATTTACAATGTGATCTTAAGCCTAACTTAGCATAACTCCGGATAAAAGAGCGCGAGAGCTTTTGGTGACTCTCGCACGCCGCAACGCTGCCTACTTTTAGGTGGTTTCGGTTCGACGTAAACACAGTGGCTTTCACTAAAGTTCGGAGTTTCGGAATCCAGTAGCGTGATCTTATTAGACGCATCATTAATTGATTTCCACCATGGAGGGAGATACGATGTGTAAACCGGACGAGGAGGTGTGAGAAGGTACATGAGTACGGAAGGATGATCGGGTGCCGTTCATCATAGCTTAAAGAAGCGGATGTTCTCACACGACCGCATGATATCATAACTCCGCTGGAGTCAATAAATGGATTTAAATTAATGATGTCACTACTCCTTGCAATCTGTTCTTTGTTCAACAGACAATTGTACTCTTTCTGGAATTCAGTACGTTGGGTGTTCCGAATGAGCAAATCTTGGACTTTGGAGAGTTCAGAGCTGCTGGCATCTGGAGAGAACACAAGATCAGGCTTACGACACCTTTGTATAAAGCGGTATGCGTAAGACATAACCCGCAGTGCTCTGTCGAGCTCGGAAAATCTCTCCAAGATACAGTCGGATGAAGGAGGCAACTTAGTTAAGTTGCATTTAACAGGACGAAGCTCTTCGTCTGTTTCGTGAGCGACATCAATCGCAACAGGCCAGTGTTCTGCTGGAAGGATCAGCCAATCGGGTCCATGCCACCATAGACTATTACCAATGAGTTCCTCTGACGAGACACCTCTACTGGCAAGATCGGCAGGGTTCTGCTCAGATCTGACGTGGGACCATTTGCTCGAACTAGTGAGCTGAGTTATCTTAGCTACTCTGTTAGCCACGAAGGTCGTCCATTTACATGAAGGCTTACTAAGCCAAGCTAACACAATTGTGGAGTCAGTCCAATAGTACTCTTCGTAGCTATTGACTGGGAGCTGAGGGAGGACTGTTGATGATAACTCGGCTAGCAGTAATGCACCGCAAAGTTCCAATCGAGGCAAGGAGATGGTCTTCACAGGAGCTACTCTGGTTTTGGCTACCAGGAGATGGCTTGAAATATTGTGTTGATTTTCAACACGGATGTAGATAGCTGCTCCGTAGGCGCGCTGAGATGCATCGCAAAAGCCATGGATTTGGAGCTTAGCTAATGGGGTATATTGGACCCATCTGGGGATCCGAATCTTCTGGAGGGATGAATAACTGGATAGGAAATCCTGCCAGCGTTGTTAAAGCTCTAGAGGCAACGCTTCATCCCATCCAAGATTTTGCAGCCATATCTCCTGCATGAAAATTTTGGCACGGACCACAAATGGTGCCAGCCAACCTGCGGGATCGAAGAGTTAAGCGATGTGAGATAGAACTACACGTTTAGTGTAAGACTGTCCCACATCTGCTTCGGAGGGGGCAAAGAGAAACTCATCCGTACGCGCTTGCCAGCGTATACCTAGAGTCTTTGCTAAGCTCGCTTCCTCTAGTTCGAGGAAATTGGCGTTCAATAGATGGTCCTTGGGGATCTTAGCTAGCACATCTTTGTGGTTGGAGGTCCACTTTCTTGAAGGAAAGCCAGCTGTCTCAAGAGCTTTGCGTAACTCTTCAATGGACACTGTGGCGCGCTTTATGGAATGTGCGCCAGGTAGGACATCGTCTACGTACATGTTATTGGATATATATTGGCGAGAGGAAAGTGTGTGCTAACATCCTGGGAAAGCTGCTGAAAAACCCGAATGGCCAAGAATGGAGCACAGTTTACTCCGAAAGTGGCTGTGTTGAGTTCATAGTCACAGACGTCGCCATTTGGGTTCCTGAAGAGGATTCGTTAAAATGGCGTGTGACTCTTGTGAACGAGTATCTGCCGGTACATCTTTGTGATGTCGGCATTGAAAACAAAACGGAAAAAACGCCATTTCAAGATCTGCATAGTCAGATCGGATTGGAGAACGGGTCCTGGATGTAGGATATCGTTCAAGCTCTTCCCATTAGAGGACGGACTGGAGGCGTTGAAAACAACGCGAACTTTTGTGGTAATGCTCTCAGGTTTAAAAACAGCATGATGAGGGAGATAAAAGTTGTTGCAGTCGTTACTTGCAGAAGCTGGCCTCATATGGCCTAAATCTAAATACTCCTGAATAATGGAGTCGTACTGCTCTTTTTTAAAGGAAAGTTCCTCTTTAAACGACATTCGTTCCTGAGAAACTGAGCGAGTGCGATGGACCTGAATGTCCTAATTCGAAATTTTCAGGGTTTTTAAACGGACGAGTAACGACATATCTGCCCTCTTCGGTTCTGGAAGTGGTGCGAAGGAAATTGTTTTCACACACTGCGTCAGAAACTTTTACCAGCTTGTAGATCTTCCACAACCCAAAACTTGGTGAGAAGATCATCAAGCCTTTGCTCTTCGCTGATCTTGATCCTCGTGGTGAAGGACGAAACGGTCGAGAGATTTGACTTGGCTACTGGTCCTGTGAGGACCCAGCCGAATATGGTCTCTTGACCGAGCAAGGTTCCACATATTTTGGACACAGAGCCACCCTTTATATTGGAAGGAAGAAGGTCGGCCCCTAAGAGCACGTCTATTTGAGAGCTCTGGTGGAAATGCGGATCAGCGAGTTGGAGGTTTGGCAGGTCTTTCAAAAGGTCCTTAGAAATTGGGTAGGATGGAAGGTTACCTGCCAATTGAGGAAGAACAAAGGCTGCAGTTTCTAGCTGTAACCTGGAAGTGATCGGGGAGCCAATCTGGGAGTGGCATAACTTTTGAGGATTGGCTGAGACAGCTTGATTTAAGCCAGCTACTTGAACTTGCACGGCTTGGTAGGAGGGCTTTAGGATGTTAAACATCCGTTCGGATCGATCAGTGCACGTGCCTTATAAGTCATGCCCAAATGGCAAACGTTTATAAGAGCAGTGCCGAGAAGAACACCTTGTGTGTTCGCCGTGAAGTAATTCTGAATATTAGTCGTCGGAGGAGTGGACTGTATATTAGAATTCTGGGTAGTTGATGCAGAATTTGTCGAAGAGGGCGCAGGAGGAGGGGGGCCACGATGCAGGAGTGTATTGTGGCGACCCTTGCACTTAAAACAATTGTGTTGACTCGTGCTTTGGAGAACTTGGATGGCGGCTCCAGATTCATGAGAGACTGACGGAAGGTTGAAGAGGGTTTTCAGTTGGCTGTTCACTAACTGCCTCTTATTTTCAAATCTGTCCGTCAAGTTCTTCCAAGCAGAAGAGAAACCCTCATTCGTAAGAGAGGATTTGGAAACGATTGCCTTCGCTTCGCCACTGGTCTTTTGATTGAGATGGAATAGTTTCTCGATCTGGCTTAAACCGGGATCGGAAATGTAGATCGCTGTGAAGAGGTCTCGGAAAGTGGGCCATTTCAGGTAGTCTCCGCTGAAAATGACAAGAACAGCAATTTTTATTTTCCCGGCAAAAATGCCATCTCAATCTCATATACACAAATAACCAATAACGTTGCACGTTGGCAACGCTTCACAGATAAATATAAAACATTATCTTGCATAACTTTTATGTTTATTATCCGATCGGACTGCAATTTATAAATAAGCTTCATACCATATTTATCTATACGTAATGCAAAATGTGAAACTTGAATATATTGGTCAATAATCGCTAAATACTAACTTATGGGGGTGGTGGTCGTCGTACCCAAATTGGTATGCATTTTTATATATATCATTGGCAGATCAAGTTTACATCAAATTTTTCATACCACGCCCATGCTTTTCGATTATCAACCAAATCATGACGTTCTGCTACATAACGTTTTCATACAGCTGAATGCAATATGAACATATCCTTTAAATGACTATCCGATCGGACCAATAACACAGAAGTTATTCATGTCAACGTTCTCAGTACAAGTGTTTGAAATGAGCTGCAACCTGCGCGATGCGATGATCAGTTGACGTCGCATCACTTTACTTCTTACGCAATCCGATGTGTAAGTGCAAGCGAGAAAGGCATATGTAGAAGAATAATTTGTGCAGAAATTTATGCCTAAATGTATGAGGTTGTTACATGTTCGGAACAGATTTTAAAAATTGGGCAAAGGGTATATATAAGGGTACTGTCGCGCGCTCAACAGAAATTCACCGACTATTCAAGTCAACGTTTTCAGTACAAATGTTCGGTACGAGCAGCAGCTTGCGCGCTGCTTTGAGCAGTTGACGCCGACGTCGACGTTGCGTCGTGTCGCTTTACTCTTTACGCGCGTTGCTGTGTGAGTGCGAGCGAGCTATATGTACTAGAAGTATTTGTGCAGAATTCTCTGTTTGAAATAATTAATGTGGTTTGTAACGGATTTTAAAAATTGGGAGAAGGGTATCTTACTGTCGGGCGCCCGACTGTAGCCTTACCTACTTGTTTATATTGCAATTTTCTATAGATGTACAGCGTACACGTATATTGTGTGATTTAAATATAAAGTTCGGTTATTTTTGGGACACACCGTGTATCACCGAGCCGTTTTCACCTTTTATAGTTTACCCGACGCTCTATAGCAGTGTAATCTTACTTATCTGGATCGCTCTCAGTTCAGTCATTGCTTACTATGAATCCGAGATAATCTACGCCTTCTTTAAAAAACCTAGGCTTTTTCTTGTTTCCTTTCCTAAGGCACTTTAGCACAGTGTCGATGTGCTGGACGAACATAGTCTAATGTTCTTTGCAAAATTCTACTTGCATTTCTCAAGCTAAATGGCAGACTAGAAAATAAATATTGCCGCCGTTTACCGAAAACGACGTCTCTCGCGATCATGGTATATGGTATATGGGTAACGGTCTGGGATATTTCGCTCGTTGAGCTTCATGAAATCTATTAACAACCTCTTTTTCGGGTTCCCGAAGGTGTCAGTGCCCTTTTTGTCCACAACCCGGGTTGGGCTGTTATAGAGTGGTGTCGTTGTTTACGAACACACATGGGATTTGGGTAAGCTATGGAGTACACCGGGCCGTTATCTACTGTGCAAATCGTGACAGTAACAGCGGTGTTGAATGGTGGAGCCTTATTTAATGTAGAAAAGGCTTTTATTCTCCTAATGATGAGGCGCAGGTAACACAATGTCATTCATTCCGGTAAAGTTAACGTTAGCGCATTTGAGATACCTGACGTCTTGTGCCCGTCGAACGTTTGAATCATTTGGGTGGGTTTTATTATGTTAAGAGCGTTGCCTAAATCTCTTTACCTGACTGCTAGAAAATTGTATTGGGTCTGAAGCTGAGATTGTTGTTGCCCCAACGCCTGCTTGACGGCATTACCGATAATGGCTTGATTTGACTAGGGTCCATGGCGTTTTCTATTGGGGCACTATCAAAGGACTGACCTATTATATGTTCCTCTTCCGGCTACATTACATTTGTATTCGACTTTTAACGTTTCTATAGGAATGGGCCCAACTCAATGGTTGTCGCATGGCAGAACAGTAGTTCTTTTTTGCTTAACACAATTGATAAGCTGATTTTATAGGGAAAGAAAAAGTATGCAAAAACTTAAACAACTAGTCGAAAAGGCTACAGTCACGCGGTGACTGTAAGAGGCCATGGATTTTCAGTTAACGTTTATATACCAAAAATATATATAAATTTATATTTATATAACTTTTAATATAATGAAACAAAAACAAGTGCGCAAGGCTACAGACGGGCGCGCTCGACAGACAGATACCCTTTAACATTCGTACCAAACATATAAACACACTCATGACTTCTGACAGAGAATTCTTCCAAACTTATTTTAATATTTACTCGCTCACAAACACACATACACGCGCGTAAACAGTAAAGCGACACGACGCAACGTCGACGTCAACGTCATCTGCCTAAAGCAGCGCACAGGCTGCTGCTCGTACCGAACATTTGAACTGAAAACGTTGACTTAAATAACTTCTGTCATATTTCTCCGATCGGATTGTAATTTAGAGGATATGTTCATATTGTATTCAGCTTTACGTATACCGAAGCAGAACGTTGAGTTTAATACTTTGTTTAATAATCACAAATTACTGATTTACGGGGGCGGTGGGCGTGGTACCCAAAATTTGAAAACAACGTTTACTGCCTAGGTTATACAGAAATCTTCATGCCAAATTTGGAGTCTCAAGCTTTCTTAATAGCTGAGAACCAGACGCTCATACAGACGGACAGACGGACAAACAGACATGGCTAGATCGACTCGACTGGTGATCCTGAGTAAGAATACATATACCTTATGGGGCCGCAGATATCTCCTTCTGCCTGTTACGCAAATTTCGACAAACCTAATAGATGTAGTAATATTTAGTACGTGTAGTAATATGTAGTTATAATTAGTATGTAAGATTCTATGTAATTGTAAGTATTGTTTAGTTTGTCGATCATGGCTCAACGCCATCTATTGTAAGTTAAATAGTTCTAGTTCACTAAGCGCCCTCTGGTGTAAATAAAGGAGTAGAGAGTTAGGAGAAGCGACGCACTTCACTTTGAAGCGGAACGCAGTATTGTACGGACGCGCATTGTGAAATTAAAATATTGTAATAACGCCTAAAATAAAAACTTTAATTGATTCAACTATAAAGGCTATCTGACTACTAAAATTCAGAAGTGGTCGTGTATCTACGTTTATTTTTAGTCAAAGTGTTCTAAAGCTATTATGGATGATATGGACATACAAAATTTAAGCGGCGATTTGAATGACTTAAGCATACATGATTTGGAGTTGTGGTGCGAAAAGTTTAAATTACCAACCAAAGGCAGCAAATCGGCTTTAGTGTTGCAAATCCAAAGTATGCTACCGTCAACAAGTGCAAGTGCAGCAAGTCTGCGTAGCAAAGCACCCCTAAACAGCAAAACAGCCGGCCAGCGGAGCGCCTAACGACGGAATAACGGAACAGGCAGACGACGAAAACAGCGAGATGGCAACAGCGAGCAATATTGACGCCGTCATTACACTTCGTGATGAAATTGAAAATCAACAAGCTGGCAACGATCACCTAATGTGCGAAGCTGGCAACACTGAAGAAATCGCTCACGGTACAAGTTCATTTGTGAACGAAACGTTGAATGGTATTCATTTTTGCAAAGAAAATGAAAAAAATAATGTAAAAGCTACGACAAAATCTAGCATTGTTGATTTCAGCACTGTCAAGGAGTTTATACCTGAATATGACGGAGAAAAAAATGTAAATGAGTGGTTGACAGTGGCTAAAAATGTGCGAGCGGTATTCAATATCAGTGACGATATTATGCGCCCGCTTATTTGTGCTCGTGCCAAAGGAAAAGCAAACTATTGGCTGTTGTCACAGCCCTCACTGTTGTCGGGAGATATAGATGACATTTTTTCACAAATGCAAATCAGATTTGGAACGAAAGGCAATCTTGTAGAGCTACGTCAAAGCTTAGAAAAACGTAAATGGCTCAATGACGAAGTATTTGCAAGCTATTTTTATGACAAACAGATGTTGGCAAACAAATTAAATGTTACCGATGACGAAATGGTGCAGTATATACTGGAGGGTATACCGAATGTTGAACTCAGAAACCAAGGCAAGTTACAACGTTTTGCTACACCGGCTGCAGTTCTGGATGCGTTCCGTGATATTAAGATGCCACGTCTTACTGGGGGAAAAAGTCACTCTGGAGCTGTACCAAAGACTTCGACCCCGGACCAGAGGGTTGTTAAATGTTTTAATTGCCATTGTTCCGGACATATAGCTGCAGAGTGCCGAAAGCCGAAGAGTCCAGATGGAGCGTGCTATGCGTGCGGCAAAGAGGGACATTTGGCTAGAGAATGTTCACTATTTAAGAAGACAACACCAAAGGACAATTATGTAAGATACTTTGATATAAGTTTCTGTGATGCAAATAATTGTAAGTCAAATTTTATCTCCATAGGGTGCCTCTTAGATTCAGGAAGTCCGATAACAATTTTAAGAAAATCTACAATTCCTAAAGAATTACAGTTAAGCCACAATGAATCGGCAAATACTTATTTTAGTATTAATGAAAGTAAATTGAATGTACTTGGTAAAATTACTTGTTTGTTTAAAAATTTAAATAAAGTTATAACTATTGAATCTTTCGTTGTGAGTAATGAATCCATAAGGCACCCAGGGGTTTTAGGCAGAGATTTTTTAAATATGAGTAATTATAAGCTAATTCAGGTTGATGAGAATATAAGCAATAAGTATGTGCAAAGTAAAAGTAAAGATAAATTAAAAGACATGCAAAGCAAAGAAAAGTTAGAATATGTACAAAATGAAGGAAATGTAAAAGAACAAAGACAAAGCAACGTGAATGAAATTAAAAGTAAAGACAAATTAAAAGACATGCAAAGCAAAGAAAAGTTAGAATATGTACAAAGTGAAGGAAATGTAAAAGAACAAAGACAAAGCAACGTGAATGAAATTAAAGGTAGAGGCAAATTAAAAGACATACAAGGTAAAGAACAATTAGCTAATATGCAAAGCAAGGGTAGTGCAGAAAATCGAAGAAATGACAATATAGGAGAGACTCAGAGTAAAGTTAAAGTAAATAAAATGCAATTTCAAGAAAAGATAGATAATGTAAAGGAAAGTCAATGTGAAAACGGTGAAGCAGAAAAATATAGAAACGAAGAGAACGAACGTCAAAGAAAAATGAGCATGAATGAAATAAAAAATGAGATAAAAGAGGAAAGTTTCGAAACGCAGATGTTGCTGATCGATGTAGACTGTAAAAATAAAAAAGAATACAAAGTGGGAGAAGAGATGAATAATGTAAACACGAAGAGGTTAGAGAATCTGTTTAAGAATTATTATGTTAAACCTATTAGGCCAGTTGAACCCAAAATTAAGAGGTATATGAAAATTATTGTTGATAGCGAAAAACCGTTTCGATGTCCCCCTCGACGACTATCATACGTTGAAAAGGCAGAGGTACAAAGGATACTAGATGAGAATATGGCTAAAGGATATATACGTCCAAGTGAGTCAGAATATGTTTCACCGATAGTACTTGTTAAAAAGAAGACAGGGGAATTAAGGATGTGTGTAGATTACCGTCGTTTAAATAAAGTTACGTCAAAAGATAGTTACCCCATACCACTGATAGATGATTTGTTAGATAGGTTAGTAAATAAAAAGTTATTTTCAAAGTTCGATTTAAAGAGTGGCTTTAATCATGTTTTTATGGATAGTAATTCTACAAAGTATACGTCGTTTATAAAACCGTTAGGACAATTCGAATATCTTCGAATGCCGTTCGGGTTGACAAACGCTCCTTCTACGTTTCAAAGATTTATAAATAAAATATTCGAAGATATGGTACGAGAAGACAAAGTTATCATATATCTTGATGATATAATGATTGCTACAGAAGGACTAGAAGAACATTTTAATATCCTGAAAGAAGTTTTTCAATGCTTAGTAGAAAATAAATTAGAACTTAGACAAGACAAGTGTGAGTTTTTGAAGTCGTCTATAGATTATTTAGGCTACACAGTAACAGGAGAAGGCATAAAAGCAAATGAGTCAGGTATAGAAGCCATTAAATCGTTTCCGGTGCCAACTAAGGTTCACGAAGTACAAAGTTATATTGGTCTATGCTCTTATTTTAGAAGATTCATTCAGGATTTCGCTCTAGTGGCAAAACCATTATATGACCTTACAAGAAAAGATAAAAAATTCATGTTTGGAGAGAAAGAGTTAAGAGCTTTCAATATGCTAAAGGAAAAACTGGTAGAAGCACCGATATTAGCAATATATGATCCGAAAGATGAGACCGAACTTCATTGTGATGCAAGTTCGCTAGGGTACGGTGCAATATTGTTATAACGAAAGAATGATACGAAGTTACACCCAATTTTTTACTTTTCAAAACGGACGACAGAAGTTGAGTCAAGGTATCACAGCTTTGAGTTAGAAACACTTGCAATAGTCAACGCGTTGAAACGGTTTCGAGTCTATTTACAAGGCATTAACTTTAAAATAGTAACAGATTGCAATTCACTTACGCTAACTTTAAACAAAAAAGAATTGAATCCACGAATTGCGAGGTGGGCTCTCGAGCTTCAAAATTATAATTACACTCTTGAACATAGGTCAGGAAAAAGAATGCAGCATGTGGATGCATTAAGTAGAAGTAATAGTATAATGATAATAGAAACAAACACGTTTGAAGAAAACTTAATAATATGCCAGGGAAAGGATCCAAATATAAGAAATATAAAGAATAAGTTGTCTGAACAGGAAAGTGAATATTATGAAATGCGCAATGGTGTCGTTTATAGAAAAAAAAATCAGAGGTTAATGTTTTATGTGCCAATGTCAATGGAAACCAATGTGTTTTTTAAGTATCATGATGAGATGGGATGTAGGGGTTGACAAAGTGGTGGACTCGATTACGAAAACTTATTGGATTCCGAACGTACGAAGAAAAGTAACAGACCACATTAACAATTGTCTCAAGTGTATTGCGTTTTGTAATAAGTCAGGTAGAGTAGAGGGGTTTTTACACTCGATTCCAAAAGGCAGTGATCCATTTGAAGTATTACATGTTGACCACTATGGGCCCATTAATAGTAAAAATACGAAAAAAAGACATATACTGGTAGTAATAGATGCGTGTACGAAGTTCGTTAAATTATATCCAACCAAAACGACAAGCTCAAAGGAAGCAATTGAAGCCTTAAATAACTATTTTATTGCATATAGTAGGCCCAAAAACTTAATATCTGATCGAGGCAGTTGTTTCACTTCTAATGAATTCGAAGACTTTTTAAAAGAAAATAACGTTAGTCACATTAAAGTAGCTACAGCGTCTCCACAAGCTAATGGACAAGTAGAAAGAGTAAATAGGGATTTAGGTCCGATGATGGCTAAAATAATAGATACAGAAAATAACGAGGCGTGGCATAAAGTTCTGTACAAAGTGGAATACACAATGAACAATACAAGAAATAGAAGTACAAATGAATGTCCAAGCGTAATGCTTTTTGGAGTAAAACAGAAAGGAAACAGTGTCGATAGTCTGAAAGAAAACGTCATAGATCCAAATAACCAAACCATAAGGAACTTAGAAGAAATTAGACGAAATGCACATATAAGCCAAGAAAAGGCTCAAGCATATAATAATACCTATGTAAATGCAAAACGCCAAAAACCTAAAGTCTTTGCGGTAGGCGATTATGTAGTAGTAAAAAATTTTAATTCTTTGCAAGGCGCATCTAGTAAACTTATACCAAAATTTAAAGGACCATACGTAGTGTCAAAAGTTTTAGACAATGATAGATATTTAATTGAAGACGTGGAAAATTTTCAACAATCACAAATACCGTATTCAGGAATATGGGCTGTACATAATCTTAAACAATGGATCAATTCAAAAAGTGTTGCAAAGTCTGAAAATGAGCTAAGCGAAGAAAATGATGAGGACAACGAAGAAAATATAGATATAATTCCAAAAAATGATGTAAATAAAGAAAATGAGAATGTAAATTTAAATGATAATATAAGTGTAGAAAACGATAAAAATGAAGTTGTAAACAATAAAATTATAAATAAGTATGGCCAAAGCAATATTGTAACAAGAAGCAAGTCAACGAGTATCAGGAGATCCTCAATGTCAGAACGGCCGAGTTGTAGTAATATGTAGTACGTGTAGTAATATGTAGTTATAATTAGTATGTAAGATTCTATGTAATTGTAAGTATTGTTTAGTTTGTCGATCATGGCTCAACGCCATCTATTGTAAGTTAAATAGTTCTAGTTCACTAAGCGCCCTCTGGTGTAAATAAAGGAGTAGAGAGTTAGGGGAAGCGACGCACTTCACTTTGAAGCGGAACGCAGTATTGTACGGACGCGCATTGTGAAATTAAAATATTGTAATAACGCCTAAAATAAAAACTTTAATTGATTCAACTATAAAGGCTTTCTGACTACTAAATAGACCATGTATTTTTTTAAAATCCATGGCCTAATTATCCGAACATATTTCTAATATGGTCAATAAAGCCACGAGTGTGCTTGGCTTTATTAAGAGGTGGTCTAAGGAGGTTGACGTTCCTTATGTAACAAAAACCCTATATACTTCACTTGTTCGTCCAATTCTGGAATACGGTTCATGCGTATGGTTTCCCCAGTACACTACTCATAAAAAACACTTTGAATCTGTACAAAAAAACTTTTTAGCATCCGCCTTACAAAGTCTTAACTGGGATGTAAATTTAAGACTTCCTTCTTACGGCAGTGGACAAGTATTTCAGTGTGTGAAGTATTTCTTAATAACCTTATCCAAGGTGATATTGATAATGTTGACCTGGATAGCCCGCTACACTTCTCTGTCCCTTGCAGAATAACACGCATTTACTTACCACTAACTCTTCCTTATTCTAGATCGAACTATGCCCTTCACAACATGTTTGGGATATTATGCTCAAACTACAATAACCCATGCTTTCTTATTTCTAACGCTTCCTCTGTTGAAATCCTGAAAATCCTAAAATTTGAAATCCTGTCCTATCTTTCTAGAAATTAAGTAACCTTTCCTCGCAAATCTTTTATATTCTTAGTATTAACTGCATGCCCGAGTTCTCTTTTCGCGTTTCGAGTCGTACGTTTGGGGACTGTGCCCCTCGGTCGGTTGGGCGGGAGGTGGACATTCGCTGTGTCTGGGATCAGCGCGTAACAAGCATCGGCTTGGTATTGCATGGACAACTTGATTATACATTCATTGTATTTTTTTAAAATCCATAGCCAAATTATCCGAATATATTTCTTATATGGTCAATAAAGCCACGAGTGTGCTTGGCTTTATTAAGAGGTGGTCTAAGGAGGTTGACGCTCCTTATGTAACAAAGACCCTATATACTTCACTTGTTCGTCCAATTCTGGAATACGGTTCATGCGTATGGTTTTCCCAGTACACTACTCATAAAAAACACTTTGAATCTGTACAAAAAAACTTTTTAGCATCCGCCTTACAAAGCCTTAACTGGGATGTAAATTTAAGACTTCCTTCTTATGGCAGTGGACTTCTGCTACTTAATTTACTGTCTCTAGCTAATCGTAGAAGCAGTTGGGTGAAGTATTTCTTAATAACCTCATCCAAGGTGATATTGATAGTGTTGACCTGGATAGCCCGCTACACTTATCTGTCCCTTGCAGAATAACACGCATTTACTTACCACTAACTCTTCCTTATTGTAGATCGAACGATCTGTTTAGGATATTATGCTCAAACTACAATAACCCATGCTTTCTTATTTCTAACGCTTCCTCTGTTGTATGCCTAAAATTTGAAATCCTGTCGTATCTTTCTAGAAATTAAGTAACCTTTCCTCGCAAATCTTTTATATCCTTAGTATTAACTGCATGCCCGAGCTCTCTTTTCGCGTTTCGAGTCGTACGTTTGGGGACTGTGCCCCTCGGTCGGTTGGGCGGGAGGTGGACATTCGCTGTGTCTGCGATCCGCGCGTAACAAGCATCGGCTTGGCATTGCATGGACCACTTGATTATACATTCATTGCATCAACATCCAAAAAAAACAAACTAGTCGGAAAGGCTACAGTCACGCGGTGACTGTAAGAGGCCATGGATTTTCAGTTTACGTTTATATACCATCAAATATATATACATTTTTATGTATATAAATTTTAATATAATGAAACAAAAACAAGTGCGCAAGGCTACAGACGGGCGCGCTCGACAGACAGATACCCTTTAACATTCGTACCAAACATGTAAACACACTCATGACTTCTGACAGAGAATTCTTCCAAACTTATTTTAATATTTACTCGCTCACACACACACATACACGCGCGTAAACAGTAAAGCGACACGACGCGACGTCGACGTCGGCGTCAAAGCAGCGCGCAGGCTGCTGCTCGTACCAAACATTTGTACTGAAAACGTTGACTTGAATAACTTCTGGGATATTTCTCCGATCGGATTGTAATTTAGAGGATATGTTCATATTGTATTCAGCTGTACGTATACTGAAGCAGAACGTTATGAGTTTAATACTTTGCTTAATAATCACAAATTACTGATTTACGGGGGCGGTGGGCGTGGTACCCGAAATTTGAAAACAACGTTTACAGAAATCTTCATGCCAAATTTGGAGTCTCAAGCTTTCTTAACAGCTGAGAATCAGACGCTCATACAGACGGACAGACAGACATGGCTAGATTGACTCGGCTGGTGATCCTGAGTAAGAATATATATACTTTATGGGGTCGCAGATATCTCCTTCTGCCTGTTACGCACATTTCGACAAACCTAATAGACCATGTATTTTTTTAAAATCCATGGCCTAAAAAGTTCATGAAAATCCAATTTACAAAAGACCCTATTCATACCCTTTTGCTTACGAAGCAGAAGTAAACAAACAAATTGAGGAAATTCTACAACAAGGCATTATACGCGAAAGAGACTCCCCTTATTGCAGTCCATTATGGATTGTTCCCAAAAAGATGGACGCTTCTGGCAAACCAAAATTCAGGTTGGTCGTCGACTATCGAAACTTAAACGAAATAACAATAAATGATAAATTCCCAATTCCGAACATGGATGAAATATTAGGAAAATAAGAAAAATGCCAATACTTCACAACAATCGACTTAGCGAAAGGTTTTCACCAAATCGAAATGGACCCTAAGTCCATGCCAAAAACTGCATTTTCAACTAAACACGGTCACTTCGAGTATACTCTTATGCCATTTGGGTTGAAAAATGCCCCGGCAACTTTCCAACGTTGCATGAACTTCTTCCTTAAAGATTTAATCACAAACATTGTCTCGTATATTAAGAAGATGTTATCATCTACTCAACATCCCTCACCGAGCACCTGGATTCACTAAGAAAAGTTTTTCAGAAACTTAAAGAGGCAAATCTTAAGCTCGAATTAGACAATTGTGAATTTTTAAAAAGACAAACAAATTTTCTAGGTCATACCATAAGTCCAGATGGTATAAGACCCAACAAAGAAAAAGTAAAAGCTATTGAAATATTTCCCATTCCAAAAACCTCAAAAGAAATCAAATCTTTTTTGAGTTTATGCGGATACTACCGCCAGTTCATGGCGGTATGAATGACCCCATTCTTATCTGCCCTGACTTTACAAAAACATTTCAAGTTACTACTGACGCTAGCAATTTCCCCGTATTCTCACAAGACAATAAAACGATTAGTTTCGCAAGTAAAACTTTAAATGACCACGAACAGAATTACAGTACAATAGAAAAAGAATTATTGGCAATTGTTTGGGCAACCAAATACTTCCGACCATATTTATATGGAGACCCCTTTGAAATATTAAGTGATCATAAACCCCTTGTTTGGTTAAACAATATAAAGGAACCTAACATGGAATTACAACGATGGAGAATTAAACTTAGTGAATACAACTTTAAAATTAAATATTTGGAAGGAAAGCTGAATCATGTAGCAGATGCTTTATCACGCGTTAAAATTGAAGAAAATTTGGTAGGCAAAGAAGAAAATATGTCAACAGCAGCAACAATACATACCGCATCAGAAAGTAACGAAAACTATATTGAAATCACTGAAAAACCTTTAAACCATTTTTCAAGACAAATAGAATTTGTAAAAGACTCCATTAATCAAGTAGACATATCAAAATACTTCAATATAACTAAAATCACTATAAAATACACTGAAATGACTCTCCCAATACCAAAAGACCTTTTATTAAAATACTTCTTAAACAACACAAGCGTCATCTACATAGACAATGACAATGACTTTTCAATTCTTCAAAATGCGTACCACGGAACTATCAACCCACACAGTAACGTAAAAATATCAAAAAGCATAATAAAATTAAAAGACATTAGTTCTTACGCTGAATTTAAGGAATTCATTATTACTCAGCATATAAAACTATTGCACGCTGGTATCGAAAAAATGATATGACATTTAAAGAAACTCACTATTTTCCAGATTATAATAAATTAATTCAAAATATTATTAATGATTGCGAAATTTGTAATCTTGCAAAAACAGAACACAGACCAACAAACCTTACTTTTGAAATAACCCCAGAAACAAATAACCCAAGAGAACTTTACGTAATCGACTTTTATGCTATTGATAATGAACAATATTTATCCTGTATAGACGTTTATTCAAAATTTGCATCCCTTATAAAAACAATTAGTAGAGATTGGTTAGAAGCCAAGAGAGCCCTTACCAGAATATTCAACGACATGGGAAAACCACAGAGCAGACAAAGACTCAGCGTTTATGAGCAATTCTTTAATGATTTGGTTGAATAATGATGGAATACAAATAGATATCACCACGAGCAAAACAGGAATAGCAAATGAAGAACGCGTTCAGAAAACTATAAACGAAAAAATTAGAATTATCAATACTGAAAATAACACAGAAAATAGGGAAACAAGAATAGAAACAATTTTATACACATACAACCATAAAACTAAACATAACACAACCGGACAAATACCAGCTTACATACTACTCTGCGCAAAAACACCTACTTACGATTGCCAGATGATAAAGGAAAATAAAATTAAGAAACTTATTGAGAACCGACAAAACTACGAAATAGACACAAAATTTAGACAGGCTCCTATAACGCGCTCAAAATCTAAAAACCCCTTTAGAAAAACAGGCAAAATTCAACAATTAGATGAAAAACACTATAACGAAATAATAAAGTCAAAATGTTACACATTATAAAAGTAAATTTAAAAACTTTTTTTCTTTTTAATTATAGCAAATACTTACAGCCGACCGACACATCCCAATCATAGGACTAATAATAATTACAATGACTTCTATGATGACACAAACTACGGCAGGAACAATCGAAATAAACCCTATTGAAAACAATCAAGGATTCATTTTTTTTTAATCAGGCACAATAAAACTCCCTATTACCTTTACGCACCACTGTCTCACTATTAACATAACACAAATTGAAGAAACATGTAACAATCTTTTTAAAGAAAGTCAGGTAAATTACCTAATCGAAAAAATGAAAAGAGAAATGAACGGTATACACATAACTAAACGCAACAAACGAGGACTGTTTAACTTTGTAGGCTCCACTTACAAATACCTTTTTGGTACACTAGACGAAGACGACAGACAAAATATTGAACAACAAATTGCACCCTTATCACAAAGCACCGTACAGATTAGTAGTCTGAATCACGTTACTGACAACCTAAATAACGGTACTGAGATGATTAACACCCACTCCAAATCTATTGAAAAAGATCTTAAAATTTCCCTTTTAATATTTAACATTGAACATTTTACTGTATATATCGAAGATATTGAAATGGGTTCACAACTCACACGATTAGGAATATTTAATCTAAAACTTCTAAAGCACGACAACCTTGGTAACGTTAGCTTCAAAAACTTAATGGACATAAAAACTTCCGCCTGGTATAACACAGCCACTAACAAAATATTGCTAATGTCTCAAATTCCCACAAACACAATCGAACAACCTACTTTTCTTATCGCACCTTACCCCGAAAATAATGGACAAATTATTAATGAAAACATAGAAGGCAAATTTTACCTACATAATAGTCATGTTTCAAATACACAAACAAAGAACATTATCAAAGACCATTGCATAGCTAATATAATGAAACACGAAACACCAACCTGTACTTTCCAGAAATATCGTAAACCGTTTTAAGTTCAATACATTAAACCTAATATAATTATAACATGGAATATGACTCGAGAAAAACTTTATCAAAATTGTAACAATCAAGAAATTTTTATTGAAAATAACAAAATTATAAAAATATTTAATTGCACAGCAGAATTAAAACAAGTTTCAATGTCAAACAATATTCATCAATATACAAACCAGAAAACTGCAACATGCATGCATACAGAACACTCAAAAATGAATGAGATTCTTGCCACTCAATCTTCATTTTGCACAGGCCGCACATAGCACACGCCTCAAGCCGCGCAAGCCGCTAATAGCAAGAGCCTCAAATAGCGGGAGACTCTAAAAGCAAGAGACGCAAAAGGCAGGAGCCGCAAAAGGCAGGAACGTTTTAGCAAAAAAGACAAGTAAGGCAGGAACGTTTTGGCAAAAAAGACAAGAGACGCATGCCCAAAGGCTCAGTAGGCTCGGTAGGTAGAGACAGCAGCATAAGGGTCGGGGCATACAAATTTGTTCGAGAACGTTCGGTTTTCCCTTTCTGCTAGCGCGTGCCGTGCTTATTTTGTGGAAGGGGTAACGGAACAAGTAGAAATTGAAATGCATCGGCCTCGGGTTTTTTTTCTATACCTACTTATGTGTCTATTAATAGAACTGAAGTAGAAGGGGTAACCCAAAAACGCATTAGAAGAAAGGGAAAACCGAACGTTCTCGAACAAATTTGAATACCCCGACCCTTATGCTGCTGTCTCTACCTACCGAGCCTACCAAGCCTCTTTTGCCAAAACGTTCCTGCCTTACTTGTCGTTTTTGCCAAAACGTTTGTGCCTTTTGCGGCTCCTGCCTTTTGAATCTCTCTCTTTTAGAGTCTCCCGCTATTTGAGGCTCTTGCTATTAGCGGCTTGCGCGGCTTGAGGCGTGTGCTATGTGCGGCCTGTGCAAAATGAACATCGTGTGGCAAAAATCTCATTCATTTTTAAATGGCTTGTTGTGCATGCATGCATGTTCCAGTTCTCTGATACAAACCTAATACTTACTGAACACAACGTAACAAAAGTTGAACCAATGTCACACATAAAAACTAGTCGGAAAGGATACAGTCACGCGGTGACTGTAAGAGGCCATGGATTTTCACTTTACGTTTATATACCTTAAAATATATATATATATTATATATATATATATATTAATATAAATTTTAATATAATGAAACAAAAACAAGTGAGCAAGGCTACAGACGAGCGCGCTCGACAGACAGATACCCTTTAACATCCGTACCAAACATGTAAACACACTCATGACTTCTGACAGAGAATTCTTCCAAACTTATTTTAATATATACTCGCTCACACACAAACATACACGCGCGTAAACAGTAAAGCGACACGACGCGGCGTCGGCGTCAAAGCAGCGCGCAGGCTGCTGCTCGTACCAAACATTTGTACTGAAAACGTTGACTTGAATAACTTCTGTGATATTTCTCCGATCGGATTGTAATTTAGAGGATACGTTCATATTGTATTCAGCTTAAAGGATACCGAAGCAGAACGTTATAAGTTTAATTCTTTGCTTGATAATCACCAATTACTGATTTACGGGGGCGGTGGGCGTGGTACCCAAAATTTGAAAATTACGTTTACTGCCCAGGATATACAGGAATCTTCATGCCAAATTTGGAGTCTCTAGCTTTCTTAATAGCTGAGAATCAGACGCTCATACAGACGGACAGACAGACAGAAAGACAGACGGACAGACGGACAGACGGACAGACAGACATGGCAAGATCGACTCGGCTGGTGATCCTGAGTAAGAATATATATACTTTATGGGGTCGCAGATATCTCCTTCTGCCTGTTACGCACATTCCGACAAACCTAATAGACCATGTATTTTTTTAAAATCCATGGCCTAATAAAATAAATGATTATGCGAAACAATAAGAATTTTACAATCTATAGAAATATATTAATAATACTCTTGTTTGTATTTAGTATAATCTCCATATTTTACCTTTATATGAAATGTAAAACAGCACCTCATAATATTATAATTACCTATCTGAAACCTAAAGCAAGCAGGACAGTTAAGCAAAATATTGAAACAGAAACAGTTAAAGAAAAAAATACTGAAAAAGTAGACATTGAAAATCCAATACCACAATTATATCCAGAAGTAAACGCTTGAGGACAAGCTTAAATCTAATAGGTGGGGGAGTGACATATTCATTCTCCGTATGAAAAACTTAGGCCTATCTTTTGAAAAGCTTCACTATTAAAAAGCCTCACAGTATAAGTTCAAACCGATCTTTTGAAAAGCTTCACTATTCAAAAGCCTCGCAGTAAAAGTTCAGACAAAGACATCAACCGTCAAATGATAACAAGCTTAAGTTACTGATAAACAAATATGTAAAGCTCTGTAGAACTTAAAGGTTTGCTGGACCGTAAGAATAAATCTGTCAATCAGTTGTTGAGTAATAAAGACAAATAAATGTAACAAGAAAAAATTATAAATAACTAGTCGGAAAGGCTACAGTCACGCGGTGACTGTAAGAGGCCATGGATTTTCAGTTTACGTTTATATACCAAAAAATTTAGGTAAATTTATTAGGCCATGGATTTTAAAAAATACATGACCTATTAGGTTTGTCGGAATGTGCGTAACAGGCAGAAGGAGATATCTGCGACCCCATAAAGTATATATATTCTTACTCAGGATCACCAGCCGTCTGTCTGTCTTTCCGTCTGTCCGTCTGTATGAGCGTCTGATTCTCAGCTGTTAAGAAAGCTTGAGACTCCAAATTTGGCATGAAGATTTCTGTAAACGTTGTTTTCAAATTTCGGGTACCACGCCCACCGCCCCCGTAAATCAGTAATTTGTGATTATTAAGCAAAGTATTAAACTCATAACGTTCTGCTTCAGTATACGTACAGCTGAATACAATATGAACATATCCTCTAAATTACAATCCGATCGGAGAAATATCCCAGAAGTTATTCAAGTCAACGTTTTCAGTACAAATGTTTGGTACGAGCAGCAGCCTGCGCGCTGCTTTGACGCCGTCGTCGACGTCGCGTCGTGTCGCTTTACTGCTTACGCGCGTGTATGTGTGTGTGTGAGCGAGTAAATATTAAAATAAGTTTGGAAGAATTCTCTGTCAGAAGTCATGAGTGTGTTTTCATGTTTGGTACGGATGTTAAAGGGTATGTCTGTCGAGCGCTCCCGTCTGTAGCCTTGTGCACTTGTTTTTAGGCCTTGGATTTTAAAAAAATACATTGTCTATTAGGTTTGTCGGAATGTGCGTAACAGGCAGAAGAAGATATCTGCGACCCCATAAAGTATATATACTCTTACTCAGGATCACCAGCCGAGTCGATCTAGCCATGTCTGTCTGTCCGTCTGTCCGTCTGTCTGTCTGTCCGTCTGTCCGTCTGTATGAGCGTCTGGTTCTCAGCTATTAAGAAAGCTAGACCCTCCAAATTTGGCATGAAGATTCCTGTATATCCTAGGCAGTAAACGTCGTTTTCAAATTTCGAGTACCACGCCCACCGCCCCCGTAAATCAGTAATTTGTGATTATTAAGCAACGTATTGAATTCTTAACTTATTTTACAAATTGCAACCCGATCGTATAATAAACATAGAAGTTACGCAAGTTAACATTTTCTATTGATTTGTGATACATGCTGCTACCAGCCACGTGCTTTTTCGATCTTTTTAATGGGAAAATGGTTATGTGTGTGTATGAGAAGAAAATAGTTGCTTAGCCGCACAGCGAGTCATCGCAGCGATGGTCAAATGTGTAGAGCAGCAGGCAATCAAACAAAAGAATGGAGGTTCAATCCCTCGGGAAGGCGGTTTGATTTTATTTCTACTATTTTACTATTTAGAAGTTAATATTTTATTTATTTTTTTTCATCATTATAAAATTTGATTTCATTTATCAAATTTTAACAAATAATCTTATTAAATATAAATAAATAACACTCGTCTTTCTTGTGGTCATTTAATTCAGTATTGGTGTTATTGTTGTAGAAGACAAATTGTCTGAAAATGCAATTTTAACGGGCGCGCGGAGCGCAGCGACGGTGGTCTAGTTGTTAGGATGACGAACTCCTATGCAAATGGCCAGGGTTCGATTCCCTAAGGCGAAAAGAGAATTTAGCTATTTTAATTTTTTATGTGCTGTATTTCATATTTGTTAACATTTATATTTTTAAAGAATATGCATTTTTTAATTATTTGCCATTTATTTAATAATAATTTATATATTAAGTGTTAAATTTTGCCTTTTAATACATGCAATACAAGCACACGAAGCTCACACATGCATGCATATGTATATGCGTGTGAGGCAATACACAAAACATGAGGCAGGTCTGTGTAATTGTTAACGGACGTCTAAATTAAAGAAGAAGCAGTTGACGCTGCTGTGTGTATATGTAACGAATTTTGGCACGCGCCAAAAATTCACATATTTCTCTCTCGTTCTAACTTATGCTATCGACTCTTGCTTTTTCGTTATTTTAATTTTTGTTTTTATTATATTAAACATTTTATTTCAATATATATTTTTTATGGTTTATAAAAATAAACTGAAAGTCCATGGCCTCTTACAGTCACCGCGTGACTGTAGCCTTTCTGACTTGTTTTTCATTATATAAAAATTTATATAAATATAAATTTATATATATCTTTTGGTATATAAACGTAAACTGAAAATCCATGGCCTCTTACAGTCACCGCGTGGCTGTAGCCTTTCCGACTAGTATTTATTTAAATTTTAATATAATGAAACAAAAACAAGTAGGTAGGGCTACAGTCGGGCGCCCGACAGTAAGATACCCTTCTCCCAATTTTCTAAATCCGTTACAAACGTGTAACCACACTCATAATTTCAAACAGAGAATTCTGCACAAGTTCTCTAATACATATAGCTTACTCGCTCGCACTCACACAGCGATGCGCGTAAAGAGTAAAGCGACACGACGCAACGTCGACGTCGGCGTCAACTCCTCAAAGCAGCGCGTCGGCTGCTGCTCGTACCGAACATTTGTACTGAAAAAGTTGACTTTAATAACTTCTGCGTAATTGGTCCGATCAGATTGTAATTTTAATTTCATATTGCATTAAGCTTTATACATACCGAAGCAGAACTTTATAAGTTTAATACTTTGCTTAAAAATCGTAAATTACTGATTTGCGGGGGCGGTGGGCGTGACATCAAACATTTGACATAAACTTCACCTGCCCCGGATATATAGGGCCTTCATACCAAATTTGGTATCTCTAGCTTTTTTAATAGCTGAGATCTGTTGTCTCAGACAAACAGACGGACAGACAGACGGACATGTCTCAATCGACTCGGCTAGTGGTCCTAAGCAAGAATATATATACTTTATGGGGTCGCAGATATCTCCTTCTGCCTGTTACGCACATACCGACAAACCTAATAGACCATGTATTTTTTTTTAAATCCATGGCCTAAAAATTATATTTTTTTTATTTAAATGTGCACCTAAATACTTAATTATACACCCTTTTTGAATCATTTCAATACCCTTCGACAATTGAAAATGGTCAAAAAAGGATATACTAACTTTGTGAAAGTGTATGTAACAAACATAAGGACGCGTGGCAGACCCCATAAAGTATATATATATTCTTGCTCAGGATCACTAGCCGAGTCGATTGAGCCATGTCCGTCTGTATAAGACACAGATCTCAGCTATGAAAAAAGCTAGACTCCAAATTTGGCATGAAGGTTCCTATAAATCATAGGCAGATCAAGTTTATATTAAATGTTTGATACCACGCCCACCGCCCATGAAAATTGGTAATTTGCGATAATTAAGCAAAGTATTAAATTCATAACGTTCTGCTTTGGTACGTATAAATGCAATATGATTATATCCTCCAAATTACAATGCGATCGGACCAATAACAGAAGTTATTTGAGTCAACGTTTTCAGTACAAATGTTCTGTACGAGCAGCACCCTGCGCGCTGCTTTGAGCAGTTGACGCCGACGTCGACGTTGCGTAGTGTCGCTTTACTCTCTACGTCGCGTTGCTTTGTGAGTGCGATCGAGTACGCTATATGTATTATAAGTTTTTGTGCCGAATTTTGTTTGAAATTATGAGTTTGGCTAACGGATTTGAACGGATTTGAAAAATTGGGAGAAGGGTATCTTACTGTCGGGCGTTCGACTGTAGCCTTACCGACTTGTTTTTAATTACGCAGTGACTGTAAGAAGCTATGGATTTTTAGTTTATTTGTAAAAAACAAGTCAGTATTAACGAGTCCTAAAATCCGTTACGGACGTGGAACAACACTTATAACTCGAAAAGAATATGCCTGCATAAATTATTCTATTATTCTCACTCACAGACAGAATCGCGCGTAAAAAGTAAAGCGACGTGTCGACGTCAACTACTCAAAGCAGCGCGCATGCTGCTGCTCGTACCGAATATTTAAACTGAAAACGTTGACTTGAATAACTTCTGTGTTATTGGTCTGATTAAATTGTAAGTGGATATATTCATATAGCATAGGGGTTTTGGTATACCGAAGCAGAACGTTATGAGCTCAATACTTTGCTTAATAATCGCGTATTACATTAAATTTATGATTTACGGGAGGCGGTGGGCGTGGTACCCTTAATTTGAAAATGACGTTTACTGCCTAGGTTATACAGGAATCTATATTCCAAATTTGGAGTCTCCAGTTTTCTTGATAGCTGAGAATCAGACGTTCGTATAGACGGATAGAAGGACAGACAGACGGACAGTTGGACAGACATGGCTAGATCGACTCGGCTAGTGATCCTGAGTAAGAATATATTCACTTTATGGGGTCGCAGATGTCTCCTTCTGCCTGTTACGCACATTCCGACAAACCTAATAGTCCATGTATTTTTTTAAAATCCATGGCCTAAAAATCACCTGGTCATGTGATTATGTTTTCATATATTTTTGGACCTCGCTGATTCGAATCGGAAGTTTAATCATTAGGAGCACGTATACACAATTACACCTTATAGGTGCCTATTGCCAAAGCCTTTGGAACAGTATTAAAGTTGGTATTTTAGAATACAAAAATTTTGTTACAAAATTTACATAAGTAACATAAATATGCCTTATTTAAAACCAAATCGGATCGGCGACCCAAAATACATATAACTGCATATGGCCAGATCATGACAAAAACTGCTTTTGGGCTTAATTGTGCAAATTTGGAGTTTCATCAACAGGATTCAAGCCGCCAACCGGTGCTGTTCGTATTGTGGATTTGAAAAATTGGCAGAAGTGTATCTTAGTGTCGGCCGCTCGACTGTAGCCTTACCGACATGTTTTTAATTAAATTTATTCAGTAGGAAACTGTATAAAGTTCTAAAAAAACTTACTCTAAATTCGGTAGTCGTTATCATTTTTGTCCACTTTTCCAGTTTTAATCGCATTGTTTTCCCTACGTAATTCCAGAAAAACTCTGGGCGGTTATCAGACTAAGATATAATATTTATTAGTCATAAAATATTTCTTAATTTTTAAATAAATTACTTCTTCAGCATCCTTCTTTTCTTCATTGTCTCCCATTTTTAAATTGTTTAATTTCTTAAATATGAAGTACTCTTTTAATAATTCGTTTGTATTTTTAAATGATGAAACTTGTAATCTGATATGAAAATATTTTTGTATCAATACTATTGAGAACAAAGCTGAAGCCTATTTCGATTGAGACTTTAAGCCAAACTAAAAAAAAAACTTGTTCATATGCAGTTATATGTATTTTGGGTTGCTGAAATTCGCCATCACGTCTCGATTTCGATCTAAAATTACAAAAATAAATAGAAACTAGTCGGAACGGCTATAGTCACGCAGTGACTGTAAGTAGTTATGGATTTTTAGTTTATTTGTAAAAAACGAGTCAGTAACAACGAGTCCTAAAATCCGTTACGGACGAGGAACAACACTTATAATTCGAAAAAAATATGCCTGCACAAATTATTCTATTATTCTCACTCACAGACAGAAACGCGCGAAAAGAGTAAAGCGACGTGTCGACGTCAACTACTCAAAGCAGCGCGCAGGCTGCTGCTCGTACCGAATATTTAAACTGAAAACGTTGACTTGAATAACTTCTGTGTTATTGGTCCGATTAAATTGTAATTCAGTGGATATATTCAAATAGCATACGGGTTTTGGTATACCAAAGCAGAACGTTATGAGCTCAATACTTTGCTTAATAATCGCGTATTAAATTAAATTTATGATTTACGGGAGGCGGTGGGTGTGGTACCCAAAATTTGAAAAGGACGTTTGCCTAGGTTATACAGGAATCTATATTCCAAATTTGGAGTCTCCAGCTTTCTTTATAGCTGAGAATCAGACGTTCATATAGACGGATAGAAGGACAGACAGACGGAGAGACGGACAGTTGAAAAGACATGGCTAGATCGACTCGGCTAGTGATCCTGAGTAAGAATATATTCACTTTATTGGGTCGCAGATGTCTCCTTCTGCCTGTTACGCACATTCCGACAAACCTAATAGACCATGTATTTTTTTAAAATCCATGGCCTAAAAATGACCTGGTCATGTGATATATGTTTTCATATATTTTTGGACCTCGCTGATTCGAATCGGAAGTTTAATCATTAGGAGCACGTTTGTGTATTACACCTTATAGGTGCCTATTGCCAAAGCCTTTGGAACAGTATTAAAGTTGGTATTTTAGATTACAAAAATGTTTCTATTATTCTCACTCACAGACAGAAACGCGCGAAAAGAGTAAAGCGACGTGTCGACGTCAACTACTCAAAGCAGCGCGCAGGCTGCTGCTCGTACCGAATATTTAAACTGAAAACGTTGACTTGAATAACTTCTGTGTTATTGGTCCGATTAAATTGTAATTCAGTGGATATATTCAAATAGCATACGGGTTTTGGTATACCAAAGCAGAACGTTAATAGCTCAATACTTTGCTTAATAATCGCGTATTAAATTAAATTTATGATTTACGGGAGGCGGTGGGTGTGGTACCCAAAATTTGAAAAGGACGTTTGCCTAGGTTATACAGGAATCTATATTCCAAATTTGGAGTCTCCAGCTTTCTTTATAGCTGAGAATCAGACGTTCATATAGACGGATAGAAGGACAGACAGACGGAGAGACGGACAGTTGAAAAGACATGGCTAGATCGACTCGGCTAGTGATCCTGAGTAAGAATATATTCACTTTATTGGGTCGCAGATGTCTCCTTCTGCCTGTTACGCACATTCCGACAAACCTAATAGACCATGTATTTTTTTAAAATCCATGGCCTAAAAATGACCTGGTCATGTGATATATGTTTTCATATATTTTTGGACCTCGCTGATTCGAATCGGAAGTTTAATCATTAGGAGCACGTTTGTGTATTACACCTTATAGGTGCCTATTGCCAAAGCCTTTGGAACAGTATTAAAGTTGGTATTTTAGATTACAAAAATGTTGTTTCAAAATTTACATAAGTAACATAAATTTGCCTTATTTGAAACCAAATCGGATTCAGCGACCCAAAATACATATAACTGCATATGCCGCATGCCCAGATCATGACAAAAACTGCTTCCGGGCTTAATTGTGCAAAATTTGGAGTTTCATCAACCGGATTCAAGCCGCCAGCCGTTGCTGTTCGTATTGTACCTGATGGACAATAATCGACGCTCCATGTCTATTGATTCTCCAAGTATTCAGTATTCATTGTGTGCTTTCGCTTTGTTCAACATAATTTAAAATTAATTAAACAGCTCAATTTCTGGAGCCCATTGTTAATACATTTGCGTGCAAATATTTGAGGCCATTTGTATATATGTTTTTGTATGTATATTAATATTTCGCACCTAAAAATACAACCGCCGAACATTCTACAGAACAAAACTGTTCAATGTAATATCCAAACATATACCAAGTGGGTAAGGCTACAGTCGAGCGCCCGACAGTAAGATACCCTTCTCCCAACTCTTAAAATCCGTTACAAACGTGTTACAACACTCATCATTTCAAACAGAAATTCTGCTCAAATATTTCTACTATATATAGCTTGCTCGCTCGCACACACACAGCAACGCGCGTAAAGAGTAAAGCGACACGACGCAACGACGACGTCGGCGTCAACTGCTCAAAGCAGTAGGTAGGCCCGGTAGGTAGAGACAGCAGCATAAGGGTCGGGGTATTCAAATTTGTTCGAGAACGTTCGGTTTTCCCTTTCTTCTAATGCGTTTTTGGGTTACCCCTTCTACTTCAGTTCTATTAATAGACACATAAGTAGGTATAGAAAAAAAACCCGAGGCCGATGCATTTCAATTTCTACTTGTTCCGTTACCCCTTCCACAAAATAAGCACGGCACGCGCTAGCAGAAAGGGAAAACCGAACGTTCTCGAACAAATTTGTATGCCCCGACCCTTATGCTGCTGTCTCTACCTACCGAGCCTACTGAGCCTTTGGGCATGCGTCTCTTGTCTTTTTTGCCAAAACGTTCCTGCCTTACTTGTCTTTTTTTGCTAAAACGTTCCTGCCTTTTGCGGCTCCTGCCTTTTGCGTCTCTTGCTTTTAGAGTCTCCCGCTATTTGAGGCTCTTGCTATTAGCGGCTTGCGCGGCTTGAGGCGTGTGCTATGTGCGGCCTGTGCCAAATAAAGATCGAGTGGCAAGAATCTCATTCATTTTTGAGTGTTGTGTATGCATGCATGTTGCAGTTCTCTGGAGTATACCCTTTTTTACCATTTTTAATGGTCGAGGAAGTGAACATACATACATACATATGAGTCAGTCTAACAAGTTATTATTCGCATGATAATAAATAAAACTAACAAAAACGGTAATATTATCGTAGATTAAAAAATATAATTGGCAGCAAACTTACATATTTATTAAACTTAGCAATTGTGTGTCTGTAAATGCATATTATCACGGTCTGTCTTAATGGTTTTTGTAAACGTACACACATATATTTACATATTGACCGCAAACTTAAAACATGTACGTACATATTGGCATTTGCATACACACACATACATTTGTCGTAGCGTCCGTTTCCTTCCGCTCACATATTTTTATTGTTTCTATTTCGCTTGCATTTCGTCACCCCGCAACCCGCATATTTTAATTTAATTTTAATTTACGATTATTAGCAAAGTATTTAACTTATAAAGTTCTGTTTTGGTATAAAGCTGAATGCAATATAAACATATCTGTTAGAGAAGCACAAATGTCTTGAAATGTCATTTTATCATTATCATTATCATGTGCTAATTGAATTGATAGTAGTTTTAAGAAATATCGTTAGTTTTAGTTATAACTAATTAATAAGTGATATTTAAGTTTGAAGTATAAGAAAATGATGTCAGTTAGCTAAGAGCGCCAAGAAGGCATTTAGTATAAGCAGACTCTCTTTATTTGAGTTTGGGCGATCGGCAATTGCCGACGGCAAAATTGAGAGTGCGTGGCCAAGCTGTGGTCACCGCTCCAGTCAGTATAAATTTTGCTCTCGTTCTCGTAATTACTTGTGCCATCAGTAGCAATAAATTTACAATTGTTTTAAATCTCGAAAACACAGCATCTCTTTATTTGTTAATACCTTCGTTATCGCTAAAAACGCTTAGCCGATTTTCATTGGCGCCCGAGCAGGGACTTCGGTGATTTAATAAACAATTAAATTTCGTGAACACTATTATGTGCTGGTTGGCCATTGCTTGCGCGTTCGTGTGTGGGTGTAAATTTACAAATAAATTTATAAAGACATTTTTAAACAAAGTTTGAAACTTTGTTGGGAAGTTGCCAAGCCGTTTTGTTGTCGCCGCTGGACCAAATGGAAAAACCTAGTCGCTCCATGTCTAAGAGTTTATTGTGTGCTGCCGCTTTGTTTGACATAAAACAAAATAAAAAAAAAAAAAAAACAAATTTATTGACCAGCTCAATTCCTGGCACTTACTAATAACTTGCATGCCAAATATATAAGCTTGTATGTATGTATGTAGTATTATTTCGCGCCTACCGCACAAAATAACCGCCAAATATTAAACAGAACAAACAGTATTGGTAGTACAAAATTAACAAAACGGCAACAAAACAAAAATATTTATTGTACATTATTTCGGTGGTTATTTTTGTAAGAAATAAATACATTATTATTATTTTGGTGGATTATATATTTATGTAATTTAATAACTGTGTGTGTGTAAATGCAAATTATTGCGGTTCCTCTTTGTGATTTTCGGTTAGCGCACATATTTACATATTGACCTCTAATTTCGAACATCTTGTTAATATATAAATTACATACGTACATATTGGCGTTTGCACATACACACATACATTTATCGTTTCGTCGGCGGCAGTTGCATTTGACGCCGCTTGCATTTACAGGCTGAGTTAGATAATCTAAACCCTCAGAATGATTCTAGAGGGCCATTAGAAGATTTGTGTGTCATCACAAAGGCAATATATATAAATGCATCCAAGGCAACGCCAGAACCAAGAACTGAGCACAATCGCTCCGTAGTTTCAAGCCAGCGATCTCAATTGCCGAAAATGCGTTTGCCCAAATTTAGTGGCAAACATTCGGAGTACAAAAACTTTATGTGCCTGTTTGAAAACTTGGTCGACGATGACACTTCCTTGTCAAACGTCGAAAAGTTTAATCATTTAGTTTTGTGTTTGTCTGATAAAGCATTGGGGGTAGTTAAGCCGTATCAATTAACGGATTGTAACTATCCAAAGGCCCTCGCTAGTCTCAAGGCAGTATATGACAACAAATGTCTTATATTTTTCAATACTGTTTCGCAATTTTTTGACATAGTTAGCATGACAAAACCATCTGAATCGAGTTTGAGATCGATTATAGACACGGTGTCTATTATTTATGCTTCGTTCGTCATTGCAAAGGTAGACCATAGTACCAAATCTCGTTTTGAAGAGCAGCTTGACTATGATAAGCTGCCATCTTGGAAAGACTGCGCTAGACAACTCGTGACAAAACAAAGTCGCGCATTGACGCCAAAAAGCCGCATCAAGTTAAATCCTCCTTTGCTATTTCTGATGGAGGGCGTCCATCAACGTCTGTGTGCGTTTTTTGCAAGTCAGAAGCGCACAATATCTCTTTGTGTCCATCGTTTGCTGCAATTTCAGTGATGCAGCGTATTGAAATTGTCAAAACACAAAAGTTGTCCTAAATTGTTTGGTTGTAGGGCATTGAGTTTCCAAGTGTATGGCATCAAAGTGTATAGTTTGTGTACAGACAAACGGACATGGCTCAATCGACTCGGCTAGTGATCCTTAGCAAGAATATATATACTTTATGGGGTCTACCACGCCTAGGTTATTAGTCAGATCAGATTGTAATTTGGAGGATACGTTCATATTGCATTCAGCTAAAACAAATAAAAAAAAAATTTTATTCAATACTTCCTAATAATCTAATTACCGATTTGCGGGGGCGGTGGGCGTGAAAAAACAAAAAAAAATTTTTATAAAATTTTTTTTCCCCCTATTTTAAGGAACCTTCATACCAAATCTGGTGTCTCTAGCTTTTTTAATAGCTGAGATCTGTTGTCTCGAACAAACAGACGGACAGCAGACGGACATGGCTCAATCGCCTCGGCTAGTGATCCTGAGCAAGGATATCGGGTCTGCCACGCCTGTGTTATTGGTCAGATCAGATTGTAATTTGGAGGATACGTTCATATTGCATTCAGCTTAATACATATTAAAGCAGAACTTTATAGGTTCAATACTTTGCCTAATAATCGTAAATTACCGATTTGCGGGGGCGGTGGGCGTGGCATCAAATATTTGACATAAATTTCTTCTGCCCCGGATATATAAAACCTTCATACCAAATCTGGTGTCTCTAGCTTTTTTAATAGCTGAGATCTGTTGTCTCGAACAAACAGACGGACAGACAGACGGACATGGCTCAATCGCCTCGGCTAGTGATCCTGAGCAAGAATATGGGGTCTGCCACGCCTGTGTTATTGGTCAGATCAGATTTTAATTTGGAGGATACGTTCATATTGCATTCAGCTTAATACATATTAAAGCAGAACTTTATAGGTTCAATACTTTTCCTAATAAATTGCCGATTTGCGGGGGCCGTGGGCGTGGCATCAAATATTTGACATAAATTTCATCTGCCCCGGATACATACGAACCTGCATACCAAATCTGGTGTCTCTAGCTTTTTAAGTAGCTGAGATCTGTTGTCTCGAACAAACAGACGAACGGACAGACGGACATGGCTTAATCGCCTCGGCTAGTGATCCTGAGCAAGAATATGGGGTCTGCCACGCCTGTGTTATTGGTCAGATCAGATTTTAATTTGGAGGATACGTTCATATTGCATTCAGCTCAATACATATTAAAGCAGAACTTTTTAGGTTCAATACTTTGCCTAATAATCGTAAATTATCGATTTGCGGGGGAGGTGGGCGTGGCAATAAATATTTAACATAAATTTCTTCTGCCCCGGATATATAGGAACCTCCATACCAAATCTGGTGTCTCTAGCTTTTTTAATAGCTGAGATCTGTTGTCTCGAACAAACAGACGGACAGACAGACGGACATGGCTCAATCGCCTCGGCTAGTGATCCTGAGCAAGAATATGGGGTCTGCCACGCCTGTGTTATTGGTCAGATCAGATTTTAATTTGGAGGATACGTTCATATTGCATTCAGCTCAATACATATTAAAGCAGAACTTTTTAGGTTCAATACTTTTCCTAATAATCGTAAATTACCGATTTGCGGGGGCGGTGGGCGTGGCATCAAATATTTGACATAAATTTCATCTGCCCCTGATATATAAAAAATAAAAATTCTGGTGTCTCTAGCTTTTTTAATAGCTGAGATCTGTTGTCTCGAACAAACAGACGGACAGACAGACGGACATGGCTCAATCGCCTCGGCTAGTGATCCTGAGCAAGAATATGGGGTCTGCCACGCCTGTGCTATTGGTCAGATCAGATTTTAATTTGGAGGATACGTTCATATTGCATTCAGCTCAATACATATTAAAGCAGAACTTTTTAGGTTCAATACTTTGCCTAATAATCGTAAATTACCGATTTGCGGGGGCGGTGGGCGTGGCAATAAATATTTAACATAAATTTCTTCTGCCCCGGATATATACGAACCTTCATACCAAATCTGGTGTCTCTAGCTTTTTTAATAGCTGAGATCTGTTGTCTCGAACAAACAGACGGACAGACAGACGGACATGGCTCAATCGCCTCGGCTAGTGATCCTGAGCAAGAATATGGGGTCTGCCACGCCTGTGTTATTGGTCAGATCAGATTTTAATTTGGAGGATACGTTCATATTGCATTCAGCTCAATACATATTAAAGCAGAACTTTATAGGTTCAATACTTTTCCTAATAATCGTAAATTACCGATTTGCGGGGGCGGTGGGCGTGGCATCAAATATTTGACATAAATTTCATCTGCCCCGGATATATAGGAACCTTCATACCAAATCTGGTGTCTCTAGCTTTTTTAATAGCTGAGATCTGTTGTCTCGAACAAACAGACGGACAGACAGACGGACATGGCTCAATCGCCTCGGCTAGTGATCCTGAGCAAGAATATGGGGTCTGCCACGCCTGTGTTATTGGTCAGATCAGATTTTAATTTGGAGGATACGTTCATATTGCATTCAGCTCAATACATATTAAAGCAGAACTTTTTAGGTTCAATACTTTGCCTAATAATCGTAAATTACCGATTTGCGGGGGCGGTGGGCGTGGCAATAAATATTTAACATAAATTTCTTCTGCCCCGGATATATAGGAACCTTCATACCAAATCTGGTGTCTCTAGCTTTTTTAATAGCTGAGATCTGTATGTCTCGAACAAACAGACGGACAGACAGACGGACATGGCTCAATCGCCTCGGCTAGTGATCCTGAGCAAGAATATGGGGTCTGCCACGCCTGTGTTATTGGTCAGATCAGATTTTAATTTGGAGGATACGTTCATATTGCATTCAGCTCAATACATATTAAAGCAGAACTTTTTAGGTTCAATACTTTGCCTAATAATCGTAAATTACCGATTTGCGGGGGCGGTGGGCGTGGCAATAAATATTTAACATAAATTTCTTCTGCCCCGGATATATAGGAACCTTCATACCAAATCTGGTGTCTCTAGCTTTTTTAATAGCTGAGATCTGTTGTCTCGAACAAACAGACGGACAGACAGACGGACATGGCTCAATCGCCTCGGCTAGTGATCCTGAGCAAGAATATGGGGTCTGCCACGCCTGTGCTATTGGTCAGATCAGATTTTAATTTGGAGGATACGTTCATATTGCATTCAGCTCAATACATATTAAAGCAGAACTTTTTAGGTTCAATACTTTGCCTAATAATCGTAAATTACCGATTTGCGGGGGCGGTGGGCGTGGCAATAAATATTTAACATAAATTTCTTCTGCCCCGGATATATACGAACCTTCATACCAAATCTGGTGTCTCTAGCTTTTTTAATAGCTGAGATCTGTTGTCTCGAACAAACAGACGGACAGACAGACGGACATGGCTCAATCGCCTCGGCTAGTGATCCTGAGCAAGAATATGGGGTCTGCCACGCCTGTGTTATTGGTCAGATCAGATTTTAATTTGGAGGATACGTTCATATTGCATTCAGCTCAATACATATTAAAGCAGAACTTTATAGGTTCAATACTTTGCCTAATAATCGTAAATTACCGATTTGCGGGGGCGGTGGGCGTGGCATCAAATATTTGACATAAATTTCATCTGCCCCTGATATATAGGAACCTTCTCAAATAAAATCAAATTTGGTGTCTGCCTAGCTTTTTTAATAGCTGAGATCTGTTTTCTCGAACAAACAGACGGACAGACAGACGGACATGGCTCAATCGCCTCGGCTAGTGATCCTGAGCAAGAATATGGGGTCTGCCACGCCTGTGCTATTGGTCAGATCAGATTTTAATTTGGAGGATACGTTCATATTGCATTCAGCTCAATACATATTAAAGCAGAACTTTTTAGGTTCAATACTTTTCCTAATAATCGTAAATTGCCGATTTGCGGGGGCGGTGGGCGTGGCAATCAAATATTTGACATAAATTTCTTCTGCCCCGGATATATAGGAACCTTCATACCAAATCTGGTGTCTCTAGCTTTTTTAATAGCTGAGATCTGTTTTCTCGAACAAACAGACGGACAGACAGACGGACATGGCTCAATCGCCTCGGCTAGTGATCCTGAGCAAGAATATGGGGTCTGCCACGCCTGTGCTATTGGTCAGATCAGATTTTAATTTGGAGGATACGTTCATATTGCATTCAGCTCAATACATATTAAAGCAGAACTTTTTAGGTTCAATACTTTTCCTAATAATCGTAAATTGCCGATTTGCGGGGGCGGTGGGCGTGGCATCAAATATTTGACATAAATTTCATCTGCCCCGGATATATAGGAACCTTCATACCAAATCTGGTGTCTCTAGCTTTTTTAATAGCTGAGATCTGTTGTCTCGAACAAACAGACGGACAGACAGACGGACATGGCTCAATCGCCTCGGCTAGTGATCCTGAGCAAGAATATGGGGTCTGCCACGCCTGTGCTATTGGTCAGATCAGATTTTAATTTGGAGGATACGTTCATATTGCATTCAGCTCAATACATATTAAAGCAGAACTTTTTAGGTTCAATACTTTGCCTAATAATCGTAAATTACCGATTTGCGGGGGCGGTGGGCGTGGCAATAAATATTTAACATAAATTTCTTCTGCCCCGGATATATAGGAACCTTCATACCAAATCTGGTGTCTCTAGCTTTTTTAATAGCTGAGATCTGTTGTCTCGAACAAACAGACGGACAGACAGACGGACATGGCTCAATCGCCTCGGCTAGTGATCCTGAGCAAGAATATGGGGTCTGCCACGCCTGTGTTATTGGTCAGATCAGATTTTAATTTGGAGGATACGTTCATATTGCATTCAGCTCAATACATATTAAAGCAGAACTTTTTAGGTTCAATACTTTGCCTAATAATCGTAAATTACCGATTTGCGGGGGCGGTGGGCGTGGCATCAAATATTTGACATAAATTTCATCTGCCCCTGATATATAGGAACCTTCATTCCAAATTTGGTGTCTCTAGCTTTTTTAATAGCTGAGATCTGTTTTCTCGAACAAACAGACGGACAGACAGACGGACATGGCTCAATCGCCTCGGCTAGTGATCCTGAGCAAGAATATGGGGTCTGCCACGCCTGTGCTATTGGTCAGATCAGATTTTAATTTGGAGGATACGTTCATATTGCATTCAGCTCAATACATATTAAAGCAGAACTTTTTAGGTTCAATACTTTGCCTAATAATCGTAAATTACCGATTTGCGGGGGCGGTGGGCGTGGCAATAAATATTTAACATAAATTTCTTCTGCCCCGGATATATACGAACCTTCATACCAAATCTGGTGTCTCTAGCTTTTTTAATAGCTGAGATCTGTTGTCTCGAACAAACAGACGGACAGACAGACGGACATGGCTCAATCGCCTCGGCTAGTGATCCTGAGCAAGAATATGGGGTCTGCCACGCCTGTGCTATTGGTCAGATCAGATTTTAATTTGGAGGATACGTTCATATTGCATTCAGCTCAATACATATTAAAGCAGAACTTTTTAGGTTCAATACTTTTCCTAATAATCGTAAATTACCGATTTGCGGGGGCGGTGGGCGTGGCATCAAATATTTGACATAAATTTCATCTGCCCCTGATATATAGGAACCTCCATACCAAATCTGGTGTCTCTAGCTTTTTTAATAGCTGAGATCTGTTGTCTCGAACAAACAGACGGACAGACAGACGGACATGGCTCAATCGCCTCGGCTAGTGATCCTGAGCAAGAATATGGGGTCTGCCACGCCTGTGCTATTGGTCAGATCAGATTTTAATTTGGAGGATACGTTCATATTGCATTCAGCTCAATACATATTAAAGCAGAACTTTTTAGGTTCAATACTTTGCCTAATAATCGTAAATTATCGATTTGCGGGGGCGGTGGGCGTGGCAATAAATATTTAACATAAATTTCTTCTGCCCCGGATATATAGGAACCTCCATACCAAATCTGGTGTCTCTAGCTTTTTTAATAGCTGAGATCTGTTGTCTCGAACAAACAGACGGACAGACAGACGGACATGGCTCAATCGCCTCGGCTAGTGATCCTGAGCAAGAATATGGGGTCTGCCACGCCTGTGTTATTGGTCAGATCAGATTTTAATTTGGAGGATACGTTCATATTGCATTCAGCTCAATACATATTAAAGCAGAACTTTTTAGGTTCAATACTTTGCCTAATAATCGTAAATTACCGATTTGCGGGGGCGGTGGGCGTGGCAATAAATATTTAACATAAATTTCTTCTGCCCCGGATATATAGGAACCTCCATACCAAATCTGGTGTCTCTAGCTTTTTTAATAGCTGAGATCTGTTGTCTCGAACAAACAGACGGACAGACAGACGGACATGGCTCAATCGCCTCGGCTAGTGATCCTGAGCAAGAATATGGGGTCTGCCACGCCTGTGTTATTGGTCAGATCAGATTTTAATTTGGAGGATACGTTCATATTGCATTCAGCTCAATACATATTAAAGCAGAACTTTTTAGGTTCAATACTTTGCCTAATAATCGTAAATTACCGATTTGCGGGGGCGGTGGGCGTGGCAATAAATATTTAACATAAATTTCTTCTGCCCCGGATATATACGAACCTTCATACCAAATCTGGTGTCTCTAGCTTTTTTAATAGCTGAGATCTGTTGTCTCGAACAAACAGACGGACAGACAGACGGACATGGCTCAATCGCCTCGGCTAGTGATCCTGAGCAAGAATATGGGGTCTGCCACGCCTGTGCTATTGGTCAGATCAGATTTTAATTTGGAGGATACGTTCATATTGCATTCAGCTCAATACATATTAAAGCAGAACTTTTTAGGTTCAATACTTTGCCTAATAATCGTAAATTACCGATTTGAGGGGGCGGTGGGCGTGGCAATAAATATTTAACATAAATTTCATCTGCCCCTGATATATAGGAACCTTCATACCAAATCTGGTGTCTCTAGCTTTTTTAATAGCTGAGATCTGTATGTCTCGAACAAACAGACGGACAGACAGACGGACATGGCTCAATCGCCTCGGCTAGTGATCCTGAGCAAGAATATGGGGTCTGCCACGCCTGTGCTATTGGTCAGATCAGATTTTAATTTGGAGGATACGTTCATATTGCATTCAGCTCAATACATATTAAAGCAGAACTTTTTAGGTTCAATACTTTGCCTAATAATCGTAAATTACCGATTTGCGGGGGCGGTGGGCGTGGCAATAAATATTTAACATAAATTTCTTCTGCCCCGGATATATACGAACCTTCATACCAAATCTGGTGTCTCTAGCTTTTTTAATAGCTGAGATCTGTTGTCTCGAACAAACAGACGGACAGACAGACGGACATGGCTCAATCGCCTCGGCTAGTGATCCTGAGCAAGAATATGGGGTCTGCCACGCCTGTGCTATTGGTCAGATCAGATTTTAATTTGGAGGATACGTTCATATTGCATTCAGCTCAATACATATTAAAGCAGAACTTTTTAGGTTCAATACTTTTCCTAATAATCGTAAATTGCCGATTTGCGGGGGCGGTGGGCGTGGCATCAAATATTTGACATAAATTTCATCTGCCCCTGATATATAGGAACCTTCATTCCAAATTTGGTGTCTCTAGCTTTTTTAATAGCTGAGATCTGTATTCTCGAACAAACAGACGGACAGACAGACGGACATGGCTCAATCGCCTCGGCTAGTGATCCTGAGCAAGAATATGGGGTCTGCCACGCCTGTGCTATTGGTCAGATCAGATTTTAATTTGGAGGATACGTTCATATTGCATTCAGCTCAATACATATTAAAGCAGAACTTTTTAGGTTCAATACTTTGCCTAATAATCGTAAATTACCGATTTGCGGGGGCGGTGGGCGTGGCAATAAATATTTAACATAAATTTCTTCTGCCCCGGATATATACGAACCTTCATACCAAATCTGGTGTCTCTAGCTTTTTTAATAGCTGAGATCTGTTGTCTCGAACAAACAGACGGACAGACAGACGGACATGGCTCAATCGCCTCGGCTAGTGATCCTGAGCAAGAATATGGGGTCTGCCACGCCTGTGCTATTGGTCAGATCAGATTTTAATTTGGAGGATACGTTCATATTGCATTCAGCTCAATACATATTAAAGCAGAACTTTTTAGGTTCAATACTTTGCCTAATAATCGTAAATTACCGATTTGCGGGGGCGGTGGGCGTGGCATCAAATATTTAACATAAATTTCTTATGCCCCGGATATATAGGAACCTTCATACCAAATCTGGTGTCTCTAGCTTTTTTAATAGCTGAGATCTGTTGTCTCGAACAAACAGACGGACAGACAGACGGACATGGCTCAATCGCCTCGGCTAGTGATCCTGAGCAAGAATATGGGGTCTGCCACGCCTGTGTTATTGGTCAGATCAGATTTTAATTTGGAGGATACGTTCATATTGCATTCAGCTCAATACATATTAAAGCAGAACTTTTTAGGTTCAATACTTTGCCTAATAATCGTAAATTACCGATTTGCGGGGGCGGTGGGCGTGGCAATAAATATTTAACATAAATTTCTTCTGCCCCGGATATATACGAACCTTCATACCAAATCTGGTGTCTCTAGCTTTTTTAATAGCTGAGATCTGTTGTCTCGAACAAACAGACGGACAGACAGACGGACATGGCTCAATCGCCTCGGCTAGTGATCCTGAGCAAGAATATGGGGTCTGCCACGCCTGTGCTATTGGTCAGATCAGATTTTAATTTGGAGGATACGTTCATATTGCATTCAGCTCAATACATATTAAAGCAGAACTTTTTAGGTTCAATACTTGGCCTAATAATCGTAAATTACCGATTTGCGGGGGCGGTGGGCGTGGCAATAAATATTTAACATAAATTTCTTCTGCCCCGGATATATATACGAACCTTCATACCAAATCTGGTGTCTCTAGCTTTTTTAATAGCTGAGATCTGTTGTCTCGAACAAACAGACGGACAGACAGACGGACATGGCTCAATCGCCTCGGCTAGTGATCCTGAGCAAGAATATGGGGTCTGCCACGCCTGTGCTATTGGTCAGATCAGATTTTAATTTGGAGGATACGTGCATATTGCATTCAGCTTAATACATATTAAAGCAGAACTTTTTAGGTTCAATACTTTGCCTATTAATCGTAAATTACCGATTTGCGGGAGCGGTGGGCAATAAATATTTGACATAAATTTCATCTGCCCCGGATATATAGGAAACTCCACACGAAATCTAGTGTCTCTAGCTTTTTTAATAGCTGAGATCTGTTGTCTCGAACAAACAGACGGACAGACAGACGGACATGGCTCAATCGCCTCGGCTAGTGATCCTGAGCAAGAATATGGGGTCTGCCACGCCTGTGTTATTGGTCAGATCAGATTTTAATTTGGAGGATACGTTCATATTGCATTCAGCTTAATACATATTAAAGCAGAACTTTTTAGGTTCAATACTTTGCCTATTAATCGTAAATTACCGATTTGCGGGAGCGGTGGGCAATAAATATTTGACATAAATTTCATCTGCCCCGGATATATAGGAAACTCCACACGAAATCTAGTGTCTCTAGCTTTTTTAATAGCTGAGATCTGTTGTCTCGAACAAACAGACTGAG
>JAEIFM010000336.1:0-48541 GCA_018901885.1 Zaprionus kolodkinae | reverse complement strand
TTGACAATCGACTCGGCTAGTGATCCTGAGTAAGAATATATATACTTTATGGGGTCTGCCACGCCTCCTTATGCCTGTTACATACATTTTGCACAAAGTTAGTATACCTCTTTTTTTTTCCCCTTTTCAAAGGGCGAAAGGTTAAAAACAAGTGGGTAAGGCTACAGTCGGGCGCCCGACAGTAAGATACCCTTCTCCCAATTTTTAAAATCCGTTACAAGCGTGTAACCACACTTATAATTTCAAACAGAGAATTCTGCACAAATACTTTTAGTACATATAGCATACTCGCTCGCACTCATACAGCGACGCGTGTAAAGAGTAAAGCGACACGACGCAACGTCGACGTCGGCGTCGACTGCTCAAAGCAGCGCGCAAGCTGCTGCCCGTACCGAACATTTGTACTGAAAACGTTGACTTGAATAACTTCTGTGTTATTGGTCCGATCGGATTGTAATTTGGAGAATATGTTCATATTGCATTTAGCTTTGCACATACCAAAGCAGAAAGTTATGGGTTTAATACTTTGCTTATTAATCGCAAATAACCGATTTGAGGGGGCGGTGGGCGTGGCATCAAACATTTGACAATCGACTCGGCTAGTGATCCTGAGTAAGAATATATATACTTTATGGGGTCTGCCACGCCTCCTTATGCCTGTTACATACATTTTGCACAAAGTTAGTATACCCTTTTTTGACCATTTTCAATGGTCGAAGGGTATAAAAATAAGTGGGTAAGGCTACAGTCGGGCGCCCGACAGTAAGATACCCTTCTCCCAATTTTTAAAATCCGTTACAAGCGTGTAACCACACTTATAATTTCAAACAGAGAATTCTGCACAAATACTTTTAGTACATATAGCATACTCGCTCGCACTCATACAGCGACGCGTGTAAAGAGTAAAGCGACACGACGCAACGTCGACGTCGGCGTCGACTGCTCAAAGCAGCGCGCAAGCTGCTGCCCGTACCGAACATTTGTACTGAAAACGTTGACTTGAATAACTTCTGTGTTATTGGTCCGATCGGATTGTAATTTGAAGAATATGTTCATATTGCATTAAGCTTTGTACATACCAAAGCAGAAAGTTATGGGTTTAATACTTTGCTTATTAATCGCAAATAACCGATTTGAGGGGGCGGTGGGCGTGGCATCAAACATTTGACAATCGACTCGGCTAGTGATCCTGAGTAAGAATATATATACTTTATGGGGTCTGCCACGCCTCCTTATGCCTGTTACATACATTTTGCACAAAGTTAGTATACCCTTTTTTGACCATTTTCAATGGTCGAAGGGTATAAAAATAAGTGGGTAAGGCTACAGTCGGGCGCCCGACAGTAAGATACCTTTCTCCCAATTTTTAAAATCCGTTACAAGCGTGTAACCACACTTATAATTTCAAACAGAGAATTCTGCACAAATACTTTTAGTACATATAGCATACTCGCTCGCACTCATACAGCGACGCGTGTAAAGAGTAAAGCGACACGACGCAACGTCGACGTCGGCGTCGACTGCTCAAAGCAGCGCGCAAGCTGCTGCCCGTACCGAACATTTGTACTGAAAACGTTGACTTGAATAACTTCTGTGTTATTGGTCCGATCGGATTGTAATTTGGAGAATATGTTTATATTGCATTTAGCTTTGCACATACCAAAGCAGAAAGTTATGGGTTTAATACTTTGCTTATTAATCGCAAATAACCGATTTGAGGGGGCGGTGGGCGTGGCATCAAACATTTGACAATCGACTCGGCTAGTGATCCTGAGTAAGAATATATATACTTTATGGGGTCTGCCACGCCTCCTTATGCCTGTCACATACATTTTGCACAAAGTTAGTATACCCTTTTTTGACCATTTTCAATGGTCGAAGGGTATAAAAATAAGTGGGTAAGGCTACAGTCGGGCGCCCGACAGTAAGATACCCTTCTCCCAATTTTTAAAATCCGTTACAAGCGTGTAACCACACTTATAATTTCAAACAGAGAATTCTGCACAAATACTTTTAGTACATATGGCATACTCGCTCGCACTCATACAGCGACGCGTGTAAAGAGTAAAGCGACACGACGCAACGTCGACGTCGGCGTCGACTGCTCAAAGCAGCGCGCAAGCTGCTGCCCGTACCGAACATTTGTACTGAAAACGTTGACTTGAATAACTTCTGTGTTATTGGTCCGATCGGATTGTAATTTGGAGAATATGTTCATATTGCATTAAGCTTTGTACATACCAAAGCAGAAAGTTATGGGTTTAATACTTTGCTTATTAATCGCAAATAACCGATTTGAGGGGGCGGTGGGCGTGGCATCAAACATTTGACAATCGACTCGGCTAGTGATCCTGAGTAAGAATATATATACTTTATGGGGTCTGCCACGCCTCCTTATGCCTGTTACATACATTTTGCACAAAGTTAGTATACCCTTTTTTGACCATTTTCAATGGTCGAAGGGTATAAAAATAAGTGGGTAAGGCTACAGTCGGGCGCCCGACAGTAAGATACCCTTCTCCCAATTTTTAAAATCCGTTACAAGCGTGTAACCACACTTATAATTTCAAACAGAGAATTCTGCACAAATACTTTTAGTACATATAGCATACTCGCTCGCACTCATACAGCGACGCGTGTAAAGAGTAAAGCGACACGACGCAACGTCGACGTCGGCGTCGACTGCTCAAAGCAGCGCGCAAGCTGCTTCCCGTACCGAACATTTGTACTGAAAACGTTGACTTGAATAACTTCTGTGTTATTTGTCCGATCGGATTGTAATTTGAAGAATATGTTCATATTGCATTAAGCTTTGTACATACCAAAGCAGAAAGTTATGGGTTTAATACTTTGCTTATTAATCGCAAATAACCGATTTGAGGGGGCGGTGGGCACGGCATCAAACATTTGACATAAACTTGATCTGCCTATAACTTATAGGAACCTTCATGCCAAATTTGGTATCTCTAGCTTTTTTAATAGCTGAGATCTGTTGTCTCATACAGACGGACAGACGGACAGACAGACGGACATGTCTCAATCGACTCGGCTAGTGATCCTGAGCAAGAATATATATACTTTATGGGGTCTGCCACGCCTCCTTATGCCTGTTACATACATTTTGCACAAAGTTAGTATACCCTTTTTTGACCATTTTCAATGGTCGAAGGGTATAAAAACAAGTGGGTAAGGCTACAGTCGGGCGCCCGACAGTAAGATACCCTTCTCCCAATTTTTAAAATCCGTTACAAGCGTGTAACCACACTTATAATTTCAAACAGAGAATTCTGCACAAATACTTTTAATACATATAGCACACTCGCTCGCACTCATACAGCGACGCGTGTAAAGAGTAAAGCGACACGACGCAACGTCGACGTCGGCGTCGACTGCTCAAAGCAGCGCGCAAGCTGCTGCCCGTACCGAACATTTGTACTGAAAACGTTGACTTGAATAACTTCTGTGTTATTGGTCCGATCGGATTGTAATTTGAAGAATATGTTCATATTGCATTTAGCTTTGCACATACCAAAGCAGAAAGTTATGGGTTTAATACTTTGCTTATTAATCGCAAATAACCGATTTGAGGGGGCGGTGGGCGTGGCATCAAACATTTGACAATCGACTCGGCTAGTCGGGGGCGGTGGGCGTGGCATCAAATATTTGACATAAACTTGATCTGCCTATAACTTATGCCAAATTTGGTATCTCTAGCTTTTTTAATAGCTGAGATCTGTTGTCTCATACAGACGGACAGACAGACGGACAAGTCTCAATCGACTCGGCTAGTGATCCTGAGTAAGAATGTATATACTTTATGGGGTCTGCCACGCCTCCTTATGCCTGTTACATACATTTTGCACAAAGTTAGTATACCCTTTTTTGACCATTTTCAATGGTCGAAGGGTATAAAAACAAGTGGGTAAGGCTACAGTCGGGCGCCCGACAGTAAGATACCCTTCTCCCAATTTTTAAAATCCGTTACAAGCGTGTAACCACACTTATAATTTCAAACAGAGAATTCTGCACAAATACTTTTAATACATATAGCACACTCGCTCGCACTCATACAGCGACGCGTGTAAAGAGTAAAGCGACACGACGCAACGTCGACGTCGGCGTCGACTGCTCAAAGCAGCGCGCAAGCTGCTGCCCGTACCGAACATTTGTACTGAAAACGTTGACTTGAATAACTTCTGTGTTATTGGTCCGATCGGATTGTAATTTGGAGAATATGTTCATATTGCATTTAGCTTTGTACATACCAAAGCAGAAAGTTATGGGTTTAATACTTTGCTTATTAATCGCAAATAACCGATTTGAGGGGGCGGTGGGCGTGGCATCAAACATTTGACAATCGACTCGGCTAGTGATCCTGAGTAAGAATATATATACTTTATGGGGTCTGCCACGCCTCCTTATGCCTGTTACATACATTTTGCACAAAGTTAGTATACCCTTTTTTGACCATTTTCAATGGTCGAAGGGTATAAAAATAAGTGGGTAAGGCTACAGTCGGGCGCCCGACAGTAAGATACCCTTCTCCCAATTTTTAAAATCCGTTACAAGCGTGTAACCACACTTATAATTTCAAACAGAGAATTCTGCACAAATACTTTTAGTACATATAGCATACTCGCTCGCACTCATACAGCGACTCGTGTAAAGAGTAAAGCGACACGACGCAACGTTGACGTCGGCGTCGACTGCTCAAAGCAGCGCGCAAGCTGCTGCCCGTACCGAACATTTGAAAACGTTGACTTGAATAACTTCTGTGTTATTGGTCCGATCGGATTGTAATTTGGAGAATATGTTCATATTGCATTTAGCTTTGTACATACCAAAGCAGAAAGTTATGGGTTTAATACTTTGCTTATTAATCGCAAATAACCGATTTGAGGGGGCGGTGGGCACGGCATCAAACATTTGACATAAACTTGATCTGCCTATAACTTATAGGAACCTTCATGCCAAATTTGGTATCTCTAGCTTTTTTAATAGCTGAGATCTGTTGTCTCATACAGACGGACAGACGGACAGACAGACGGACATGTCTCAATCGACTCGGCTAGTGATCCTGAGTAAGAATGTATATACTTTATGGGGTCTGCCACGCCTCCTTATGCCTGTTACATACATTTTGCACAAAGTTAGTATACCCCTTTTTTACCATTTTCCCAATTTTTAAAATCCGTTACAAGCGTGTAACCACACTTATAATTTCAAACAGAGAATTATGCACAAATACTTTTAATACATATAGCACACTCGCTCGCACTCATACAGCGACGCGTGTAAAGAGTAAAGCGACACGACGCAACGTCGACGTCGGCGTCGACTGCTCAAAGCAGCGCGCAAGCTGCTGCCCGTACCGAACATTTGTACTGAAAACGTTGACTTGAATAACTTCTGTGTTATTGGTCCGATCGGATTGTTATTTGGAGAATATGTTCATATTGCATTTAGCTTTGTACATACCAAAGCAGAAAGTTATGGGTTTAATACTTTGCTTATAAATCGCAAATAACCGATTTGAGGGGGCGGTGGGCGTGGCATCAAACATTTGACATAAACTTGATCTGCCTATAACTTATAGGAACCTTCATGCCAAATTTGGTATCTCTAGCTTTTTTAATAGCTGAGATCTGTTGTCTCATACAGACGGACAGACAGACGGACAAGTCTCAATCGACTCGGCTAGTGATCCTGAGTAAGAATATATATACTTTATGGGGTCTGCCACGCCTCCTTATGCCTGTTACATACATTTTGCACAAAGTTAGTATACCCTTTTTTGACCATTTTCAATGGTCGAAGGGTATAAAAACAAGTGGGTAAGGCTACAGTCGGGCGCCCGACAGTAAGATACCCTTCTCCCAATTTTTAAAATCCGTTACAAGCGTGTAACCACACTTATAATTTCAAACAGAGAATTCTGCACAAATACTTTTAATACATATAGCACACTCGCTCGCACTCATACAGCGACGCGTGTAAAGAGTAAAGCGACACGACGCAACGTCGACGTCGGCGTCGACTGCTCAAAGCAGCGCGCAAGCTGCTGCCCGTACCGAACATTTGTACTGAAAACGTTGACTTGAATAACTTCTGTGTTATTGGTCCGATCGGATTGTAATTTGAAGAATATGTTCATATTGCATTAAGCTTTGTACATACCAAAGCAGAAAGTTATGGGTTTAATACTTTGCTTATTAATCGCAAATAACCGATTTGAGGGGGCGGTGGGCGTGGCATCAAACATTTGACAATCGACTCGGCTAGTGATCCTGAGTAAGAATATATATACTTTATGGGGTCTGCCACGCCTCCTTATGCCTGTTACATACATTTTGCACAAAGTTAGTATACCCTTTTTTGACCATTTTCAATGGTCAAAGGGTATAAAAATAAGTGGGTAAGGCTACAGTCGGGCGCCCGACAGTAAGATACCCTTCTCCCAATTTTTAAAATCCGTTACAAGCGTGTAACCACACTTATAATTTCAAACAGAGAATTCTGCACAAATACTTTTAGTACATATAGCATACTCGCTCGCACTCATACAGCGACGCGTGTAAAGAGTAAAGCGACACGACGCAACGTCGACGTCGGCGTCGACTGCTCAAAGCAGCGCGCAAGCTGCTGCCCGTACCGAACATTTGTACTGAAAACGTTGACTTGAATAACTTCTGTGTTATTGGTCCGATCGGATTGTAATTTGGAGAATATGTTCATATTGCATTTAGCTTTGTACATAACAAAGCAGAAAGTTATGGGTTTAATACTTTGCTTATTAATCGCAAATAACCGATTTGAGTGGGCGGTGGGCACGGCATCAAACATTTGACATAAACTTGATCTGCCTATAACTTATAGGAACCTTCATGCCAAATTTGGTATCTCTAGCTTTTTTAATAGCTGAGATCTGTTGTCTCATACAGACGGACAGACAGACGGACAAGTCTCAATCGACTCGGCTAGTGATCCTGAGTAAGAATGTATATACTTTATGGGGTCTGCCACGCCTCCTTATGCCTGTTACATACATTTTGCACAAAGTTAGTATACCCTTTTTTGACCATTTTCAATGGTCGAAGGGTATAAAAACAAGTGGGTAAGGCTACAGTCGGGCGCCCGACAGTAAGATACCCTTCTCCCAATTTTTAAAATCCGTTACAAGCGTGTAACCACACTTATAATTTCAAACAGAGAATTCTGCATAAATACTTTTAATACATATAGCACACTCGCTCGCACTCATACAGCGACGCGTGTAAAGAGTAAAGCGACACGACGCAACGTCGACGTCGGCGTCGACTGCTCAAAGCAGCGCGCAAGCTGCTGCCCGTACCGAACATTTGTACTGAAAACGTTGACTTGAATAACTTCTGTGTTATTGGTCCGATCGGATTGTAATTTGGAGAATATGTTCATATTGCATTTAGCTTTGTACATACCAAAGCAGAAAGTTATGGATTTAATACTTTGCTTATTAATCGCAAATAACCGATTTGAGGGGGCGGTGGGCACGGCATCAAACATTTGACATAAACTTGATCTGCCTATAACTTATAGGAACCTTCATACCAAATTTGGTATCTCTAGCTTTTTATACCCTTCGACCATTGAAAATGGTCAAAAAAGGGTATACTAACTTTGTGCAAAATGTATGTAACAGGCATAAGGAAGCGTGGCAGACCCCATAAAGTATATATATTCTTGCTTAGGATCACTAGCCGAGTCGATTGAGACATGTCCGTCTGTCTGTCCGTCTGTCTGTCCGTCCGTCTGTCCGTCTGTATGAGACAACAGATCTCAGCTATTAACAAGTGGGTAAGGCTACAGTCGGGCGCCCGACAGTAAGATACCCTTCTCCCAATTTTAAAATCCGTTACAAACGTGTAACCACACTCATATTTTCAAACAGAGAATTCTGCACAAATACTTCTAGTACATATAGCTTACTCGCTCGCACTCACACAGCGACGCGCGTAAAGAGTAAAGCGACACGACGCTACGTCGACGTCGGCGTCGACTGCTCAAAGCAGCGCGCAAGCTGCTGCCCGTACCGAACATTTGTACTGAAAACGTTGACTTGAATAACTTCTGTGTTATTGGTCCGATCGGATTGTAATTTGGAGAATATGTTCATATTGCATTTAGCTTTGTACATACCAAAGCAGAAAGTTATGGGTTTAATACTTTGCTTATTAATCGCAAATAACCGATTTGAGGGGGCGGTGGGCGTGGAATCAAACATTTGACATAAACTTGATCTGCATATAACTTATAGGAACCTTCATGCCAAATTTGGTATCTCTAGCTTTTTTAATAGCTGAGATCTGTTGTCTCATACAGACGGACAGACAGACGAACATGTCTCAATCGACTCGGCTAGTGATCCTGAGTAAGAATATATATACTTTATGGGGTCTGCCACGCCTCCTTATGCCTGTTACATACATTTTTGCATAATAGTTTTTTACCATTTTCAATGCTTTTTTCATTGGTGGAAGGGGTAAAAACAAGTGGGTAAGGCTACAGTCGGGCGCCCGACAGTAAGATACCTGTTCGAGCACAACCTAATTATTAAGCTTGTAGTTAAGAGAACCCAAGAAGTGTCGTAAATTTAAGTCTCTTTTTATTTGAGTCGATCGGCAGTTACCGACGGTAAATTTGAGAGTGCGTGGCCGATTTGTGGTCACCGCTCTAGTTAAGTTGAATTTCGCTCTCGTGAAGACAAGCAGCAATAATTGTGCCAACAGCACCAATAAATCGTTTTAAAATATCAAATCACCGCGTCTCAATTTCTTCTTGCAACTCGTTTCTCTAAAAACGCTTAGAGATTTTTCATTGGCGCCCGAGCAGGGACTTCGGTGTTTTTTGATAAATTTGATAATTTGCTAATACTATTGTGTGCTGGTTGGCTATTGCTTGCGCGTTCGTTTGTGGTCAAATTAAAGAGTTCAACAACAAAGTGTGACCCCTGCCAAGCCGTTTCTGTTGTCGCCGCTGGACCTTATGGAAAATAGTCGTCGTTCCATGTCTATCGATTCCCTAGACAGTCTCCAGGTATTAGTGTCAAAAATTGAGCTTACAGCTTATTGATTGCTGCTTGTTCGAAATAAAATTTAAAAATTTGAACAGCTCAATTCCTGGCACTTACTGTAATAACCTTTGCATGCAAAATATATAAGCTGATGTATGTATGTATGTTAACATTTTATTGCCATATGTAGTATTTTTTCGCGCGTACCTCAAAAAATAACCGCTAAATATTCTACAGAACAAAGCAGTTCTGAGTTATACACATATGAACATACCATACACACATATATTAGTTCTAATACATACTAGCAAGTATCATTCGATTGCATGATCTTGACATAAGCATACAAATAAACAAACAAAACGGCAATATTTATTTACATTTTCTATTTAAATATAAAACTTCTGGTGGTCAAATTGTCATTAATTGTGTGTGTCATTGTGCCAACGCAAATTATCGCGGTCTTTTCGCAATTTCGCTTTTGGTACATATGCATATATATATTTACATATAACCGCGAATTTTATAACATCCGTTAACACATAAAGTTGAAAGCATATACATAGTTGCGTTTGCACATACACACTTACATACATATTTCCTTTCGTCGTTGCGTCCGTTGAACTCGGACCGTTTCTTCGCGTGCGCTTTCAACCTTTCGCTTTTTCTTTCGCTTGCACTCGGCGCCGCTAGCATTTGGCGACGCTTGCATTTTGTCACCCCGCACCCCGTTAATTCTATTGCTGTCTACAAACGTAGCGACAGCGAACCTTTTGATTTTTTACTCTTTTCGCTTGTTTCGTTTGTTTGATATACATACCACTTAAAGTGCGTGTGTATATATTCTCTCATTGCATAGCAGACCCCGCACCCCGCATTTTACATTGCTGCCTACAAACGCAGTTGCAGTAAAAGTTTAGCTTGTTTTATTTTGGATCGCTTGGATCAGTTTCGTTTGTTTGCTCACACAACGCTTTGGTTGCGTGTGTGTGTGTATTAAGCAAGTTAGACTTACATAGTCAGCGTCGTTGCGAGGGTAGCTCACAAAGTTTGTGATACATTTTATTGTGTTAATTTAGTAAGCCCTCTTATTGAACATGTCTGAGTCCGAGAAAATGATTGAAAAGCCACAAATCAGCAAGACAAGTGCAAAATTATCACTATACTTGCAAAGATTTGATAGGGTTAGTGCTGATATTGCTCGTATGCAAACAGCAATTAAAGCAAAGACCATCTCGACAGATAAAACAGAGATAGCGTGTCGATTAGAGCTTTTAGAAGGATATATAGCAAAGGCAATGGATTTACAGGCTGAGCTAGATAATTTAAGTCCTCTTAATGATTCTAGAGGTCCATTAGAGGATTTGTGTGTCGTCACAAGGGCATTATATATAAATGCATCCAAGTCAACGTCAGAGCCAAGACCCGAGCATAATTGCTCTGTAGTTTCAAGCCAGCGATCTCAGTTGCCGAAAATGCGTTTGCCAAAATTTAGTGGGAAACACTCGGAGTACAAAAATTTTATGTGCCTGTTTGAAAGTTTAGTCGATGATGACAATTCTTTGTCAAACGTCGAAAAGTTCAATCACTTAGTCTCGTGTTTGTCAGACGAAGCATTAGGGGTAGTTAAGCCGTACCAATTAACGGATTGTAACTACCCAAAGGCCCTCGCTAGTCTCAAAGCAGTGTATGACAACAAATGTCTTATATTCTTTGATACAATTTCACAATTGTTTGACATACCTAGCATGACAAAACCATCTGCATCGAGTTTAAGATCGATCATAGATACGGTGTCTGCTATCTATTCTTCGTTGTCGTCGTTAGGAAACGATAAAGACATTGCTAATGCCATGATAATTCACATGGTCATGGCAAAGGTAGACCATGTTACCAAATCTCGGTATGAAGAGCAGCTTGACTATGATAGGCTGCCATCTTGGGAAGATTGTGCTAGACAGTTGAATAAAAGGTATCAGTATCTATCAGCAGAAGAGTCAACTCGGGACAAAACAAAGCCGCGAGTTGACGCTAAGAAGCCCCATCAGTTTAAATCGTCCTTTGCTTGTGCTGATGGAGGGCGTTCATCATCGTCTGTGTGCGTCTTCTGCAAGTCAGAAACGCACAACCTTGATACGTGTCCATCGTTTGCTGCAATATCAGTTATGCAACGTTTCGAATTCGTCAAAACACAAAAGTTGTGCCTAAATTGTTTGATTGTGGGTCATATGGTGTCAAAATGTAAGGCATCAAAATGTCGAATTTGTTCGAAGCCTCACCATGCGTTACTTCACAGGTATACTACTCTTGCTCAAGGTGAGGTATCCAGTCTTCAAGCGACTATGTTAGATTCGTATTCAGGGCATGTATCAAACAATCAACAAATTGTTCTCGCCACAGCTGTCGTTAATGTTAAAGACAGATTTGGTCAGTTGCATCCTGCACGGGCCTTACTTGATAGTGGCTCCCAAATCAATTTGATGTCGGAGAGCATGGCCCAGATGTTACGGCTCAAGCGGGAACCAACATCTTTAGCTATCTCAATGGTTGGTGGTGCAACAATAGATAGCAAAAATAAGATATGTGCTTCTATTCAGTCGCGCATAAACTCCCACAATTTTTCGGCTGACTGTTGGGTGTTGAAATCCATTTCAACAACACAGCCAGGACAGTCCATGAGCATTTCAAATTGGAAAATACCCAAAAATATAAAGCTGGCAGATCCAGAATTTTATAGGCCAGCTAAGGTGGACATTCTTTTGGGAGCAGAATTATTTTATGAATTGTTGTGCGTTGGGCAAATAAAACTGGGTTCTGAACTTCCAACAATGCAAAAAACGCTGCTAGGATGGATAGTAGCAGGCAAATATACTGGACAAGTGCCTAGGCATCAGTTCAGTGGGTGTTTAGTAGCCCAAACTAATTGTTCTCTCGACTCGTTAGTTAACCGTTTCTGGGAATTGGACCAATGTCCGTTCGAGTCGAAGGCTGGTCGCCAAACAGCTGAACAACAAGCTTGTGAACTGTTCTTCAAGAAAACTGTAAAGTTATCTTCTGGTCGTTTCCAAGTGGATCTCCCTTTCAAGACCGATCCTAAAGTTCTTGGCTTGTCCTTTCAAACTGCTGAAAGGCGTTTTTTGCAACTGGAGCGTAAATTATCGAAGGATGCAGTTCTAAAAAGCATGTACCATGACTTCATGAAAGAATATTTGGATTTGGGACATATGTCCATTCTGAAGTCAACTCCTCTAGGACAGCATTATTATATTCCTCATCAATGCGTTCTTAGGCCTGAAAGTTCCTCCACCAAGCTTCGTGTAGTTTTCGACGCTTCTAGTAAGACGTCAACAGCTGTTTCTCTAAACGAAACACTGATGGTGGGGCCGACAATTCAGAGGGAGCTATATTCAACCCTGATTAACTTCCGGTTGAATAAGTATGCCGTAACTGCTGACATTTCAAAAATGTACAGGCAGATCAATATTTCTGAAAAAGACAGAAATTTCCAACTAATTTTGTGGAGAGAAAATACTTCACAGAATATTCAAGCATACCGACTTAATACAGTCACATATGGTACAGCTTCTGCACCCTATCTGGCGATACGCTGCTTATTTGAGCTGGCCAACATGCACGCCCAATCACATCCTATTGGATCAGATGTGATTAAAACGTGTTTCTATGTTGACGATATGTTGGCAGGTGCAGATAGTGTTAAAGAACTTAACGCTATTTGCAATCAAGTTCAGACCATATTGGAATCAGGAGGTTTTCCACTTGCCAAGTGGGCAACCAACTGTAGTGATCTGTCGTTTAAGACAAAAGCTGGTGACGAAGTGACTCTGAAGATTGATGAGCAGAGTTCCGTCAAAACTCTTGGGATGCGCTGGGCACCTCAAGAGGATATATTTAAATATTATCTCGACGTGGACAGCTTTGTTTCGGATAGGCCAACGAAACGCAACATATTGTCTGCAGCGTCTCGTTTATTTGACCCTCTTGGGCTGCTATGTCCAATTGTTACCAAGGCCAAAATGTTGTTGCAGGAATTGTGGAGACTTAAAATAGATTGGGATGAAGCCATCCCAATGAGCCTTCACACGACATGGAATAGGTTCACCATGACGTTGCGCGATTTACACAAAATTCGCATTCCTCGATACGTATGTCTTAATACGTATCAAAAGATTCAAATACATGGCTTTGCTGATGCATCCAGTCATGCGTACGGTTGTTGCATCTACGTGCGAACGTGCAGCAACCGAGACGTTGGCACTACATTGCTCACTGCAAAGTCTAGGGTAGCTCCACTAAACGTAAAGACAATACCCCGATAAGAATTATGCGCAGCGCTCTTGCTGGCCAAGCTCTGGCACCGAATTGCGACAACCTTATCAAAATTTAGTATAGAAAGTCTGAATTTCTGGTCGGATTCACAGATTGTGCTGTATTGGTTACAACGCGATTCTGGCACGTTGGGCACATTTGTGGCAAATAGAATTGCAGAAATTCAGGAGTTGTCGAAAGGTATTGTGTGGCGTCACGTTCCAACAGATGCTAATCCGGCGGATTTAGTATCGAGAGGAACCGACATAGACGAAATTGTTAGCTCGTTATGGTTCGATGGGCCAAGTTTCTTAAAACTGGAGGAAGACCAATGGCCTCAGCTTCACCTGGTTGAAATAGCGTCGGAAATCAAATCTTCCGAAGACAAAAAAAGTGCTGTTGTATGTACTTTGGCAGAAGCTGAGCCAAATTGTTTTGTTGAGCTAATTAATCGTCACTCCAACTTTCCAAAATTGATTCGTATAATGGCTTATGTACTTCGATTCTGTTACAAAGGGCTCAAATCAGACTCTCTCGTCGTGTCGGCTTCAGAAAGAAATATTTCATTTCTTAAACTGATCGCCATAGTACAAAGCACATCGTTCAAAAGCGAATTAAAATTATTGAGACAATCAGTAGTTTTAGCACCAATGCTGCAATCGCTGAATCCTTTTATCGATAAGTTTGACAAAAATGGATTACAATTTGAACTCATTCGAGTAGGAGGACGTTTGCTACACGGGCCTCTTTCTTATGACGCTAAATTTCCGCTTTTAATGACAAAGAAGTCAGGGTTTATTCAACTATTTGTCACTTATTTGCATCGTAGGCACTACCATGCTGGCCCAAAAGTTCTAGTTGGACTTTTGAGGCAGCAAATTTGGGTAGTAAATGCTCGAAGTTTGTGCACTGCAGTTGTTCGAAAGTGCATACACTGTTTTCGATACAAACCAAAATTGTTGGGGCAACTAATGGGAAATTTGCCTGCTGAATGTCTGCGAGAAGGTCGGCCTTTTCGAGTATGTGGAGTAGATTTCTGTGGGCCCTTCTATGTTAGCTATAGAATCAGGGGTAGACCACCTGTAAAAATGTATGTTGCCGTTTTTGTTTGTTTTGCCTCAAAGGCGGTTCATTTAGATCTGGTAACCGATCTATCGACTGATGCTTTTTTGAACGTTTTTAAAAGGTTTATCGGGAGACGCGGATTACCGGAGACGATCTACAGCGACAACGCGACGAATTTCGTTGGAGCGAGCAATGTGCTGAGGGAGCTGCAGACGGCGTTCCAGAACAACCAGGCGAGGCTGGTGAACTTCGCGGCGGAGAGAGGAGTGCAGTGGATGTTCATCCCCCCCCGCGCCCCGCACTTCGGAGGACTATGGGAAGCCGCAGTGAAGTCTGCCAAGCACAGGCTTCTGCGGGGAGCGAGCAACGCCAACCTGACGCAGGACGAGTTGAGCACACATCTGGTGGACGTCGAGGCGCTGCTTAACTCCAGGCCGTTGCTCGTCGACAGCAGCGATCCCAGCGATGGAGAGGTGCTGACGCCAGGCCACCTTCTCATCGGTCAGCCTTTGTTGGCGCTGCCTTCAGGATCCGATCCAGACGAGAGCAGCAAGAAACCCGGACGAGGATATTTGAGGCTGTGGCAGGAGTTGTCGGCGCTCAAACTGCACTTTTGGCGCAAGTGGTCCAAGGACTACCTGCTCAGCCTCCAGCAGCGAACCCAATGGGCCAAAGGCGAGGACAACCTCGAGGAAGGGGCGGTCGTGCTAGTTCACGACGACAACACACCCCCTCAGCAGTGGATAACCGGGCGCGTAACGCGCACAAGGCAAGGTCCGGGTAGCCGAGGTTAAAACACCAGCAGGCGTAATTAAGCGACCCATCCACAAGCTGGCCCGACTCCCGATGGGTTAAAGACCGGAGCTCTTCAACGGGGCCGGAATGTTCGAGCACAACCTAATAATTAAGCTTGTAGTTAAGAGAACACAAGAAGTGTCGTAAATTTAAGTCTCTTTTTATTTGAGTCAATCGGCAATTACCGACGGCAAATTTGAGAGTGCGTGGCCGAGTTGTGGTCACCGCTCTAGTTAAGTTGAATTTCGCTCTCGTGAAGACAAGCAGCAATAATTGTGCCAACAGCACCAATAAATCGTTTTAAAATATCAAATCACCGCGTCTCAATTTCTTCTTGCAACTCGTTTCTCTAAAAACGCTTAGAGATTTTTCAATACCCTTCTCCCAATTTTTAAAATCCGTTACTAGCATGTAACCACACTTATAATTTCAAACAGAGAATTCTGCACAAATACTTTTAATACATATAGCACACTCGGTCGCACTCATACAGCGACGCGTGTAAAGAGTAAAGCGACACGACGCAACGTCGACGTCGGCGTCGACTGCTCAAAGCAGCGCGCAAGCTGCTGCCCGTACCGAACATTTGTACTGAAAACGTTGACTTGAATAACTTCTGTGTTATTGGTCCGATCGGATTGTAATTTGGAGAATATGTTCATATTGCATTTAGCTTTTTACATACCAATGCAGAAAGTTATGGGTTTAATACTTTGCTTATTAATCGCAAATAAACGATTTGAGGGGGCGGTGGGCGTGGAATCAAACATTTGACATAAACTTGATCTGTCTATAACTTATAGGAACCTTCATGCCAAATTTGGTATCTCTAGCTTTTTATACCCTTCGACCATTGAAAATGGTCAAAAAAGGGTATACTAACTTTGTGCAAAATGTATGTAACAGGCATAAGGAAGCGTGGCAGACCCCATAAAGTATATATATTCTTGCTCAGGATCACTAGCCGAGTCGATTGAGACATGTCCGTCTGTCTGTCCGTCTGTCCGTCTGTCTGTCCGTCCGTCTGTATGAGACAACAGATCTCAGCTATTAACAAGTGGGTAAGGCTACAGTCGGGCGCCCGACAGTAAGATACCCTTCTCCCAATTTTAAAATCCGTTACAAACGTGTAACAACACTCATATTTTTAAACAGAGAATTCTGCACAAATACTTCTAGTACATATAGCTTACTCGCTCGCACTCACACAGCGACGCGCGTACAGAGTAAAGCGACACGACGCTACGTCGACGTCGGCGTCGACTGCTCAAAGCAGCGCGCAAGCTGCTGCCCGTACCGAACATTTGTACTGAAAACGTTGACTTGAATAACTTCTGTGTTATTGGTCCGATCGGATTGTAATTTGGAGAATATGTTCATATTGCATTTAGCTTTTTACATACCAATGCAGAAAGTTATGGGTTTAATACTTTGCTTATTAATCGCAAATAACCGATTTGAGGGGGCGGTGGGCACGGCATCAAACATTTGACATAAACTTGATCTGCATATAACTTATAGGAACCTTCATGCCAAATTTGGTATCTCTAGCTTTTTATACCCTTCGACCATTGAAAATGGTCAAAAAAGGGTATACTAACTTTGTGCAAAATGTATGTAACAGGCATAAGGAAGCGTGGCAGACCCCATAAAGTATATATATTCTTGCTCAGGATCACTAGCCGAGTCGATTGAGACATGTGCGTCTGTCTGTCCGTCTGTCCGTCTGTCTGTCCGTCCGTCTGTATGAGACAACAGATCTCAGCTATTAACAAGTGGGTAAGGCTACAGTCGGGCGCCCGACAGTAAGATACCCTTCTCCCAATTTTAAAATCCGTTACAAACGTGTAACAACACTCATATTTTCAAACAGAGAATTCTGCACAAATACTTCTAGTACATATAGCTTACTCGCTCGCACTCATACAGCGACGCGTGTAAGGAGTAAAACGACACGACGCAACGTCGACGTCGGCGTCGACTGCTCAAAGCAGCGCGCAAGCTGCTGCCCGTACCGAACATTTGTACTGAAAACGTTGACTTGAATAACTTCTGTGTTATTGGTCCGATCGGATTGTAATTTGGAGAATATGTTCATATTGCATTTAGCTTTTTACATACCAATGCAGAAAGTTATGGGTTTAATACTTTGCTTATTAATCGCAAATAACCGATTTGAGGGGGCGGTGGGCACGGCATCAAAAATTTGACATAAACTTGATCTGCCTATAACTTATAGGAACCTTCATGCCAAATTTGGTATCTCTAGCTTTTTTAATAGCTGAGATCTGTTGTGTCATACAGACGGACAGACGGACAGACAGACGGACATGTCTCAATCGACTCGGCTAGTGATCCTGAGCAAGAATATATATACTTTATGGGGTCTGCCACGCCTCCTTATGCCTGTTACATACATTTTGCACAAAGTTAGTATACCCTTTTTTGACCATTTTCAATGGTCGAAGGGTATAAAAACAAGTGGGTAAGGCTACAGTCGGGCGCCCGACAGTAAGATACCCTTCTCCCAATTTTTAAAATCCGTTACAAGCGTGTAACCGCACTTATAATTTCAAACAGAGAATTCTGCACAAATACTTTTAATACATATAGCATAGTCGCTCGCACTCATACAGCGACGCGTGTAAAGAGTAAAGCGACACGACACAACGTCGACGTCGGCGTCGACTGCTCAAAGCAGCGCGCAAGCTGCTGCCCGTACCGAACATTTGTACTGAAAACGTTGACTTGAATAACTTCTGTGTTATTGATCCGATCGGAGTGTAATTTGGAGAATATGTTCATATTGCATTTAGCTTTTTACATACCAATGCAGAAAGTTATGGGTTTAATACTTTGCTTAATAATCGCAAATAACCGATTTGAGGGGGCGGTGGGCGTGGCATCAAAAAACTGAGATTAACTTTATCTGCCTATGATTTACAGGAACCTTTATGCCAAATTTGGTATCTCTAGCTTTTTTAATAGCTGAGATCTGTTGTCTCATACAGACGGACAGACGGACAGACAGACGGACATGTCTCAATCGACTCGGCTAGTGATCCTGAGCAAGAATATATATACTTTATGGGGTCTGCCACGCCTCCTTATGCCTGTTAAATACATTTTGCACAAAGTTAGTATACCCTTTTTGACCATTTTCAATGGTCGAAGGGTATAAAAACAAGTGGGTAAGGCTACAGTCGGGCGCCCGACAGTAAGATACCCTTCTCCCAATTTTTAAAATCCGTTACAAACCACACTTATAATTTCAAACAGAGAATTCTGCACAAATAATTTTAATACATATAGCATACTCGCTCGCACTCATACAGCGACGCGTGTAAAGAGTAAAGCGACACGACGCAACGTCGACGTCGGCATCGACTGCTCAAAGCAGCGCGCAAGCTGCTGCCCGTACCGAACATTTGTACGGAAAACGTTGACTTGAACAAGTGGGTAAGGCTACAGTCGGGCGCCCGACAGTAAGATACCCTTCTCCCAATTTTCCAAATCCGTTACAAACGTGTAACCACACTGATCATTTCAAACAGAGAATTCTGCACAAATACTTCTAGTACATATAGCTTACTCGCTCGCACCCACACAGCGACGCGCGTAAAGAGTAAAGCGATACGACGCAACGTCGACGTCGGCGTCAACTGCTCAAAGCAGCGCGCAAGCTGCTGCCCGTACCGAACATTTGTACTGAAAACGTTGACTTGAATAACTTCTGTGTTATTGGTCCGATCGGATTGTAATTTGAAGGATATATTCATATTGCATTTAGCTTTATACATACCAAAGTAGAACGTTATGGATTTAATACTTTGCTTAATAATCGCAAATAACCGATTTGAGGGGGCGGTGGGCGTGGCATCAAAAAACTGAGATTAACTTTATCTGCCTATGATTTACAGGAACCTTTATGCCAAATTTGGTATCTCTAGCTTTTTTAATAGCTGAGATCTGTTGTCTCATACAGACGGACAGACGGACAGACAGACGGACATGTCTCAATCGACTCGGCTAGTGATCCTGAGCAAGAATATATATACTTTATGGGGTCTGCCACGCCTCCTTATGCCTGTTACATACATTTTGCACAATGTTAGTATACCCTTTTTTGACCATTTTCAATGGTCGAAGGGTATAAAAACAAGTGGGTAAGGCTACAGTCGGGCGCCCGACAGTAAGATACCCTTCTCCCAATTTTAAAATCCGTTACAAACGTGTAACAACACTCATATTTTCAAACAGAGAATTCTGCACAAATACTTCTAGTACATATAGCTTACTCGCTCGCACTCACACAGCGACGCGCGTACAGAGTAAAGCGACACGACGCTACGTCGACGTCGGCGTCGACTGCTCAAAGCAGCGCGCAAGCTGCTGCCCGTACCGAACATTTGTACTGAAAACGTTGACTTGAATAACTTCTGTGTTATTGGTCCGATCGGATTGTAATTTGGAGAATATGTTCATATTGCATTTAGCTTTTTACATACCAATGCAGAAAGTTATGGGTTTAATACTTTGCTTATTAATCGCAAATAACCGATTTGAGGGGGCGGTGGGCACGGCATCAAACAGTTGACATAAACTTGATCTGCATATAACATATAGGAACCTTCATGCCAAATTTGGTATCTCTAGCTTTTTATACCCTTCGACCATTGAAAATGGTCAAAAAAGGGTATACTAACTTTTGTGCAAAATGTATGTAACAGGCATAAGGAAGCGTGGCAGACCCCATAAAGTATATATATTCTTGCTCAGGATCACTAGCCGAGTCGATTGAGACATGTGCGTCTGTCTGTCCGTCTGTCCGTCTGTCTGTCCGTCCGTCGGTATGAGACAACAGATCTCAGCTATTAACAAGTGGGTAAGGCTACAGTCGGGCGCCCGACAGTAAGATACCCTTCTCCCAATTTTAAAATCCGTTACAAACGTGTAACAACACTCATATTTTCAAACAGAGAATTCTGCACAAATACTTCTAGTACATATAGCTTACTCGCTCGCACTCATACAGCGACGCGTGTAAGGAGTAAAGCGACACGACGCAACGTCGACGTCGGCGTCGACTGCTCAAAGCAGCGCGCAAGCTGCTGCCCGTACCGAACATTTGTACTGAAAACGTTGACTTGAATAACTTCTGTGTTATTGGTCCGATCGGATTGTAATTTGGAGAATATGTTCATATTGCATTTAGCTTTTTACATACCAATGCAGAAAGTTATGGGTTTAATACTTTGCTTATTAATCGCAAATAACCGATTTGAGGGGGCGGTGGGCACGGCATCAAAAATTTGACATAAACTTGATCTGCCTATAACTTATAGGAACCTTCATGCCAAATTTGGTATCTCTAGCTTTTTTAATAGCTGAGATCTGTTGTCTCATACAGACGGACAGACGGACAGACAGACGGACATGTCTCAATCGACTCGGCTAGTGATCCTGAGCAAGAATATATATACTTTATGGGGTCTGCCACGCCTCCTTATGCCTGTTACATACATTTTGCACAAAGTTAGTATACCCTTTTTGACCATTTTCAATGGTCGAAGGGTATAAAAACAAGTGGGTAAGGCTACAGTCGGGCGCCCGACAGTAAGATACCCTTCTCCCAATTTTTAAAATCCGTTACAAGCGTGTAACCACACTTATAATTTCAAACAGAGAATTCTGCACAAATACTTTTAATACATATAGCATAGTCGCTCGCACTCATACAGCGACGCGTGTAAAGAGTAAAGCGACACGACACAACGTCGACGTCGGCGTCGACTGCTCAAAGCAGCGCGCAAGCTGCTGCCCGTACCGAACATTTGTACTGAAAACGTTGACTTGAATAACTTCGGTGTTATTGATCCGATCGGATTGTAATTTGGAGAATATGTTCATATTGCATTTAGCTTTGTAGATACCAAAGCAGAATGTTATGGGTTTAATACTTTGCTTAATAATCGCAAATAACCGATTTGAGGGGGCGGTGGGCGTGGCATCAAACATTTGACATAAACTTGATCTGCCTATAACTTATAGGAACCTTCATGCCAAATTTGGTATCTCTAGCTTTTTTAATAGCTGAGATCTGTTGTCTCATACAGACGGACATGTCTCAATCGACTCGGCTAGTGATCCTGAGCAAGAATATATATACTTTATGGGGTCTGCCACGCCTCCTTATGCCTGTTAAATACATTTTGCACAAAGTTAGTAAACAAGTGGGTAAGGCTACAGTCGGGCGCCCGACAGTAAGATACCCTTCTCCCAATTTTTAAAATCCGTTACAAGCGTATAACCACACTTATAATTTCAAACAGAGAATTCTGCACAAATACTTTTAATACATATAGCATACTCGCTCGCACTCATACAGCGACGCGTGTAAAGAGTAAAGCGACACGACGCAACGTCGACGTCGGCATCGACTGCTCAAAGCAGCGCGCAAGCTGCTGCCCGTACCGAACATTTGTACGGAAAACGTTGACTTGAACAAGTGGGTAAGGCTACAGTCGGGCGCCCGACAGTAAGATACCCTTCTCCCAATTTTCCAAATCCGTTACAAACGTGTAACCACACTGATAATTTCAAACAGAGAATTCTGCACAAATACTTCCAGTACATATAGCTTACTCGCTCGCACCCACACAGCGACGCGCGTAAAGAGTAAAGCGATACGACGCAACGTCGACGTCGGCGTCAACTGCTCAAAGCAGCGCGTCGGCTGCTGTCCGTACCGAACATTTGTACTGAAAACGTTGACTTGAATAACTTCTGTGTTATTGGTCCGATCGGATTGTAATTTGGAGGATATATTCATATTGCATTTAGCTTTATACATACCAAAGTAGAACGTTATGGATTTAATACTTTGCTTAATAATCGCAAATAACCGATTTGAGGGGGCGGTGGGCGTGGCATCAAAAAACTGAGATTAACTTTATCTGCCTATGATTTACAGGAACCTTTATGCCAAATTTGGTATCTCTAGCTTTTTTAATAGCTGAGATCTGTTGTCTCATACAGACGGACAGACGGACAGACAGACGGACATGTCTCAATCGACTCGGCTAGTGATCCTGAGCAAGAATATATATACTTTATGGGGTCTGCCACGCCTCCTTATGCCTGTTACATACATTTTGCACAATGTTAGTATACCCTTTTTTGACCATTTTCAATGGTCGAAGGGTATAAAAACAAGTGGGTAAGGCTACAGTCGGGCGCCCGACAGTAAGATACCCTTCTCCCAATTTTTAAATCCGTTACAAGCGTGTAACCACACTTATAATTTTAAACAGAGAATTCTGCACAAATACTTTTAATACATATAGCATACTCGCTCGCACTCATACAGCGACGCGTGTAAAGAGTAAAGCGACACGACGCAACGTGGACGTCGGCGTCGACTGCTCAAAGCAGCGCGCAAGCTGCTGCCCGTACCGAACATTTGTACTGAAAACGTTGACTTGAATAACTTCTGTGTTATTAGTCCGATCGGATTGTAATTTGGAGGATATGTTCATATTGCATTTAGCTTTATACATACCAAAGTAGAACGTTATGGATTTAATACTTTGCTTAATAATCACAAATAACCGATTTGTGGGGGCGGTGGGCGTGGCATCAAAAAACTGAGATAAACTTTATCTGCCCATGATTTACAGGAACCCTCATGCCAAATTTGGTATCTCTAGCTTTTTTGATAGCTGAGATCTGTTGTCTCATACAGACGGACAGACGGACAGACAGACGGACATGTCTCAATCGACTCGGCTAGTGATCCTGAGCAAGAATATATATACTTTATGGGGTCTGCCACGCCTCCTTATGCCTGTTACATACATTTTGCACAAAGTTAGTATACCCTCTTTTGACCATTTTCAATGGTCGAAGGGTATAAAACAAGTGGGTAAGGCTACAGTCGGGCGCCCGACAGTAAGATACCCTTCTCCCAATTTTTAAAATCCGTTACAAGCGTGTAACCACACTTATAATTTCAAACAGAGAATTCTGCACAAATACTTTTAATACATATAGCATACTCGCTCGCACTCATACAGCGACGCGTGTAAAGAGTAAAGCGACACGACGCAACGTCGACGTCGGCGTCGACTGCTCAAAGCAGCGCGCAAGCTGCTGCCCGTACCGAACATTTGTACTGAAAACGTTGACTTGAATAACTTCTGTGTTATTGGTCCGATCGGATTGTAATTTGGAGAATATGTTCATATTGCATTTAGCTTTGTACCTACCAAAGCAGTTATGGGTTTAATACTTTGCTTATTAATCGCAAATAACCGATTTGAGGGGGCGGTGGACACGGCATCAAAAATTTAACATAAACTTTATCTGCCTATAACTTATAGGAACCTTCATGCCAATTTTGGTATCTCTAGCTTTTTTAATAGCTGAGATCTGTTGTCTCATACAGACGGACAGACGGACAGACAGACGGACATGTCTCAATCGACTCGGCTAGTGATCCTGAGCAAGAATATATATACTTTATGGGGTCTGCCACGCCTCCTTATGCCTGTTACATACATTTTGCACAAAGTTAGTATACCCTTTTTTGACCATTTTCAATAGTCGAAGGGTATAAAAACAAGTGGGTAAGGCTACAGTCGGGCGCCCGACAGTAAGATACCCTTCTCCCAATTTTTAAAATCCGTTACAAGCGTGTAACCACACTTATAATTTCAAACAGAGAATTCTGCACAAATACTTTTAATACATATAGCATACTCGCTCGCACTCATACAGCGACGCGTGTAAAGAGTAAAGCGACACGACGCAACGTCGACGTCGGCGTCGACTGCTCAAAGCAGCGCGCAAGCTGCTGCCCGTACCGAACATTTGTACTGAAAACGTTGACTTGAACAAGTGGGTAAGGCTACAGTCGGGCGCCCGACAGTAAGATACCCTTCTCCCAATTTTCCAAATCCGTTACAAACGTGTAACCACACTCATAATTTCAAACAGAGAATTCTGCACAAATACTTCTAGTACATATAGCTTACTCGCTCGCACTCATACAGCGACGCGTGTAAAGAGTAAAGCGACACGACGCAACGTCGACGTCGGCGTCGATTGCTCAAAGCAGCGCGCAAGCTGCTGCCCGTACCGAACATTTGTACTGAAAACGTTGACTTGAATAACTTCTGTGTTATTGGTCCGATCGGATTGTAATTTGGAGAATATGTTCATATTGCATTTAGCTTTGTACATACCAAAGCAGAAAGTTATGGGTTTAATACTTTGCTTATTAATCGCAAATAACCGATTTGAGGGGGCGGTGGACACGCCATCAAAAATTTGACATAAACTTGATCTGCCTATAACTTATGGGAACCTTCATGCCAAATTTGGTATCTCTAGCTTTTTTAATAGCTGAGATCTGTTGTCTCATACAGACGGACATGTCTCAATCGACTCGGCTAGTGATCCTGAGCAAGAATATATAAACTTTATGGGGTCTGCCACGCCTCCTTATGCCTGTTACATACATTTTTGCACAAAGTTAGTATACCCTTTTTTGACCATTTTCAATGGTCGAAGGGTATAATAACTTCTGTGTTATTGGTCCGATCGGATTGTAATTTGGAGAATATGTTTATATTGCATTTAGCTTTGTACATACCAAAGCAGAAAGTTATGGGTTTAATATTTTGCTTATTAATCGCAAATAACCGATTTGAGGGGGAGGTGGGCGTGGCATCAAACATTTGACATAAACTTGATCTGCCTATAACTTATAGGAACCTTCATGCCAAATTTGGTATCTCTAGCTTTTTTAATAGCTGAGATCTGTTGTCTCATACAGACGGACAGACAAACGGACATGTTTCAATCGACTCGGCTAGTGATCCTGAGCCAGAATATATACACTTTATGGGGTCTGCCACGCCTTCTTATGCCTGTTACATACATTTTGCACAAAGTTAGTATACCCCTAAAAACAAGTGGGTAAGGCTAAAGTAGGGCGCCCGACAGTAAGATACCCTTCTCCCAATTTTTAAAATCCGTTACAAGCGTGTAACCACACTTATAATTTCAAACAGAGAATTCTGCACAAATACTTTTAATACATATAGCATACTCGCTCGCACTCATACAGCGACGCGTGTAAAGAGTAAAAGCGACACGACGCAACGTCGACGTCGGCGTCGACTGCGCAAAGCAGCGCGCAAGCTGCTGCCCGTACCAAACATTTGTACTAAAAACGTTGACTTGAATTACTTCTGTGTTATTGGTCCGATCGGATTGTAATTTGAAGAATATGTTCACATTGCATTTAGCTTTGTACATACCAAAGCAGAAAGTTATGGGTTTAATACTTTGCTTATTAATCGCAAATAACCGATTTGAGGGGGCGGTGGGCGTGGCATCAAACATTTGACATAAACTTGATCTGTCTATAACTTATAGGAACCTTCATGCCAAATTTGGTATCTCTAGCTTTTTTAATAGCTGAGATCTGTTGTCTCATACAGACGGACATGTCTCAATCGACTCGGCTAGTGATCCTGAGCCAGAATATACCATATATACTTTATAGGGTCTGCCACGCCTTCTTATGCCTGTTACATACATTTTGCACAAAGTTAGTATACCATAAACTTGATCTGTCTATAACTTATAGGAACCTTCATGCCAAATTTGGTATCTCTAGCTTTTTTAATAGCTGAGATCTGTTGTCTCATACAGACGGACAGACAGACGGATATGTCTCAATCGACTCGGCTAGTGATCCTGAGCAAGAATATATATACTTTATGGGGTCTGCCACGCCTCCTTATGCCTGTTACATACATTTTGCACAAAGTTAGTATACCCTTTTTTGACCATTTTCAATGGTCGAAGGGTATAATAACTTCTGTGTTATTGGTCCGATCGGATTGTAATTTGGAGAATATGTTTATATTGCATTTAGCTTTGTACATACCAAAGCAGAAAGTTATGGGTTTAATATTTTGCTTATTAATCGCAAATAACCGATTTGAGGGGGAGGTGGGCGTGGCATCAAACATTTGACATAAACTTGATCTGCCTATAACTTATAGGAAGCTTCATGCCAAATTTGGTATCTCTAGCTTTTTTAATAGCTGAGATCTGTTGTCTCATACAGACGGACAGACAAACGGACATGTTTCAATCGACTCGGCTAGTGATCCTGAGCCAGAATATATACACTTTATGGGGTCTGCCACGCCTTCTTATGCCTGTTACATACATTTTGCACAAAGTTAGTATACCCCTAAAAACAAGTGGGTAAGGCTACAGTAGGGCGCCCGACAGTAAGATACCCTTCTCCCAATTTTTAAAATCCGTTACAAGCGTGTAACCACACTTATAATTTCAAACAGAGAATTCTGCACAAATACTTTTAATACATATAGCATACTCGCTTGCACTCATACAGCGACGCGTGTAAAGAGTAAAGCGACACGACGCAACGTCGACGTCGGCGTCGACTGCGCAAAGCAGCGCGCAAGCTGCTGCCCGTACCAAACATTTGTACTAAAAACGTTGACTTGAATTACTTCTGTGTTATTGGTCCGATCGGATTGTAATTTGAAGAATATGTTCACATTGCATTTAGCTTTGTACATACCAAAGCAGAAAGTTATGGGTTTAATACTTTGCTTATTAATCGCAAATAACCGATTTGAGGGGGCGGTGGGCGTGGCATCAAACATTTGACATAAACTTGATCTGTCTATAACTTATAGGAACCTTCATGCCAAATTTGGTATCTCTAGCTTTTTTAATAGCTGAGATCTGTTGTCTCATACAGACGGACATGTCTCAATCGACTCGGCTAGTGATCCTGAGCCAGAATATACCATATATACTTTATAGGGTCTGCCACGCCTTCTTATGCCTGTTACATACATTTTGCACAAAGTTAGTATACCATAAACTTGATCTGTCTATAACTTATAGGAACCTTCATGCCAAATTTGGTATCTCTAGCTTTTTTAATAGCTGAGATCTGTTGTCTCATACAGACGGACAGACGGACAGACAGACGGACATGTCTCAATCGACTCGGCTAGTGATCCTGAGCCAGAATATACCATATATACTTTATAGGGTCTGCCACGCCTTCTTATGCCTGTTACATACATTTTGCACAAAGTTAGTATACCATAAACTTGATCTGTCTATAACTTATAGGAACCTTCATGCCAAATTTGGTATCTCTAGCTTTTTTAATAGCTGAGATCTGTTGTCTCATACAGACGGACAGACGGGCAGACAGACGGACATGTCTCAAGCGACTCGGCTAGAGATCCTGAGCAAGAATATATATACTTTATTGGGTCTGCCACGCCTCCTTATGCCTGTTACATACATTTTGCACAAAGTAAGTATACTCTTTTTTGACAATTTTCAATGGTCGAAGGGTATAAAAACAAGTGGGTAAGGCTACAGTCGGGCGCCCGACAGTAAGATACCCTTCTCCCAATTTTTAAAATCCGTTACAAGCGTGTAACCACACTTATAATTTCAAACAGAGAATTCTGCACAAATACTTTTACTACATGTAGCATACTCGCACGCACTCATACAGCGACGCGTGTAAAGAGTAAAGCGACACGACGCAACGTCGACGTCGGCGTCGAGTGCTCAAAGCAGCGCGCAAGCTGCTGCCCGTACCGAACATTTGTACTGAAAACGTTGACTTCTGTGTTATTGGTCCGATCGGATTGTAATTTGAAGAATATGTTCATATTGCATTTAGCTTTGTACATACCAAAGCAGAAAGTTATGGGTTAAATACTTTGCTTATTAATCGCAAATAACCGATTTGAGGGGGTGGTGGGCGTGGCATCAAATATTTGACATAAACTTGATCTGCCTATAACTTATAGGAACCTTCATGCCAAATTTGGTATCTCTAGCTTTTTTAATAGCTGAGATCTGTTGTCTCATACAGACGGACAGACGGACAGACAGACGGACATGTCTCAATCGACTCGGCTAGTGATCCTGAGCAAGAATATATATACTTTATGGGGTCTGCCACGCCTTCTTATGCCTGTTACATACATTTTGCACAAAGTTAGTATACCATAAACTTGATCTGTCTATAACTTATAGGAACCTTCATGCCAAATTTGGTATCTCTAGCTTTTTTAATAGCTGAGATCTGTTGTCTCATACAGACGGACAGACGGACAGACAGACGGACATGTCTCAATCGACTCGGCTAGTGATCCTGAGCAAGAATATATATACTTTATGGGGTCTGCCACGCCTTCTTATGCCTGTTACATACATTTTGCACAAAGTTAGTATAACCTTTTTTGACCATTTTCAATGGTCGAAGGGTATAAAAACAAGTGGGTAAGGCTACAGTCGGGCGCCCGACAGTAAGATACCCTTCTCCCAATTTTTAAAATCCGTTACAAGCGTGTAACCACACTTATAATTTCAAACAGAGAATTCTGCACAAATACTTTTAATACATATAGCATACTCGCGCGCACTCATACAGCGACGCGTGTAAAGAGTAAAGCGACACGACGCAACGTCGACGTCGGCGTCGACTGCTCAAAGCAGCGCGCAAGCTGCTGCCCGTACCGAACATTTGTACTGAAAAATTGTAATTTGATGAGATCTGTTGCCTCATACAGACGGACAGACAGACGGACATGTCTCAATCGACTCGGCTAGTGATCCTGAGCAAGAATATATATACTTTATGGGGTCTGCCACGCCTTCTTATGCCTGTTAGATACATTTTGCACAAAGTTAGTATACCCTTTTTTGACCATTTTCAATGGTCGAAGGGTATAACAAGTGGGTAAGGCTACAGTCGGGCGCCCGACAGTAAGATACCCTTCTTCCAATTTTTAAAATCCGTTACAAGCGTGTAACTATACTCATACTTTCAAACAGAGAATTCTGCACAAATTCTTCTACTACATATAGCTTACTCGCTCGCACTCACACAGCGACGCGCGTAAAGAGTAAAAGCGACGCGACGCAACGTCGACGTCGGCGTCAACTGCTCAAAGCAGCGCGTCGGCTGCCGCTCGTACCGAACATTTGTACTGAAAACGTTGACTTGAATAACTTCGGTGTTATTGGTCCGGTCGGATTGTAGTTTGGAGAATATGTTTATATTGCATTTAGCTTTATACATACCAAAGTAGAGCATTATGGGTTTAATACTTTGCTTAATAATCGTAAATAACCGATTTGCGGGGGCGGTGGGCGTGGCATCAAACATTTGACATAAACTTTACCTGCCCCGAATATATAGGAACCTTCACACCAAATTTTGTGTCTCTAGCTTTTTTAATAGCTGAGATCTGTTGTCTCAAACAAACAGACGGACAGACGGACAGACAGACGGACATGTCTCAATCGACTCGGCTAGTGATCCTGAGCAAGAATATATATACTTTATGGGGTCTGCCACGCCTCCTTATGCCTGTTACATACATTTTGCACAAAGTTGGTATACCCTTTTTTGACCATTTTCAATGGTCGAAGGGTATAAAAACAAGTGGGTAAGGCTACAGTCGGGCGCCCGACAGTAAGATACCCTTCTCCCAATTTTTAAAATCCGTTACAAGCGTGTAACCATACTTATAATTTCAAACAGAGAACTCTGCACAAATACTTTTAATACATATAGCATACTCGCTCGCACTCATACAGCGACGCGTGTAAAGAGTAAAGCGACACGACGCAACGTCGACGTCGGCGTCGACTGCTCAAAGCAGCGCGCAAGCTGCTGCCCGTACCGAACATTTTTACTGAAAACGTTGACTTGAATAACTTCTGTGTTATTGGTCCGATCGGATTGTAATTTGAAGAATATGTTCATATTGCATTTAGCTTTGTACATACCAAAGCAGAAAGTTATGGGTTTAATACTTTGCTTAATAATCGCAAATAACCGATTTGAGCTGGCGGTGGGCGTGGCATCAAACATTTGACATAAACTTGATCTGCCTATAACTTATAGGAACCTTCATGCCAAATTTGGTATCTCTAGCTTTTTTAATAGCTGAGATGTGTTGTCTCATACAGACGGACAGACAGACGGACATGTCTCAATCGACTCGGGTAGTGATCCTGAGCAAGAATATATATACTTTATGGGGTCTGCCACGCCTTCTTATGCCTGTTACATACATTTTGCACAAAGTTAGTATACCCTTTTTTGACCATTTTCAATGGTCGAAGGGTATAAAAACAAGTGGGTAAGGCTACAGTCGGGCGCCCGACAGTAAGATACCCTTCTCCCAATTTTTAAAATCCGTTACAAGCGTGTAACCACACTTATAATTTCAAACAGAGAATTCTGCACAAATACTTTTAATACATATAGCATACTCACTCGCACTCATACAGCGACGCGTGTAAAGAGTAAAGCGACACGACGCAACGTCGACGTCGGCGTCGACTGCTCAAAGCAGCGCGCAAGCTGCTGCCCGTACCGAACATTTGTACTGAAAACGTTGACTTGAATAACTTCTGTGTTATTGGTCTGATCGGATTGTAATTTAAAGAATATGTTTATATTGCATTTAGCTTTGTACATACCAAAGCAGAAAGTTATGGGTTTAATACTTTGCTTATTAATCGCAAATAACCGATTTGAGGGTGCGGTGGGCACGGCATCAAACATTTGACATAAACTTGATCTGCCTATAACTTATAGGAACCTTCATGCCAAATTTGGTATCTCTAGCTTTTTTAATAGCTGAGATCTGTTGTCTCATACAGACGGACAGACGGACACACCTGTCTCAATCGACTCGGCTAGTGATCCTGAGCAAGAATATATATACTTTATGGGGTCTGCCACGCCTCCTTATGCCTGTTACATACATTTTGCACAAAGTTAGTATACCCTTTTTTGACCATTTTCAATGGTCGAAGGGTATAAAAACAAGTGGGTAAGGCTACAGTCGGGCGCCCGACAGTAAGATACCCTTCTCCCAATTTTTAAAATCCGTTACAAGCGTGTAACCACACTTATAATTTCAAACAGAGAATTCTGCACAAATACTTTTAATACATATAGCATACTCGCTCGCACTCATACAGCGACGCGTGTAAGGAGTAAAGCGACACGACGCAACGTCGACGTCGGCGTCGACTGCTCAAAGCAGCGCGCAAGCTGCTGCCCGTACCGAACATTTGTACTGAAAACGTTGACTTGAATAACTTCTGTGTTATTGGTCCGATCGGATTGTAATTTGGAGAATATGTTTATATTGCATTTAGCTTTGTACATACCAAAGCAGAAAGTTATGGGTTTAATACTTTGCTTATTAATCGCAAATAACCGATTTGAGGGGGCGGTGGGCACGGCATCAAACATTTGACATAAACTTGATCTGCCTATAACTTATAGGAACCTTCATGCCAAATTTGGTATCTCTAGCTTTTTTAATAGCTGAGATCTGTTGTCTCATACAGACGGACAGACGGACAGACAGACGGACATGTCTCAATCGACTCGGCTAGTGATCCTGAGCAAGAATATATATACTTTATGGGGTCTGCCACGCCTCCTTATGCCTGTTACATACATTTTGCACAAAGTTAGTATACCCTTTTTTGACCATTTTTAATGGTTGAAGGGTATAAAAACAAGTGGGTAAGGCTACAGTCGGGCGCCCGACAGTAAGATACCCTTCTCCCAATTTTTAAAATCCGTTACAAGCGTGTAACCACACTTATAATTTCAAACAGAGAATTCTGCACAAATACTTTTAATACATATAGCATACTCGCTCGCACTCATACAGCGACGCGTGTAAAGAGTAAAGCGACACGACGCAACGTCGACGTCGGCGTCGACTGCTCAAAGCAGCGCGCAAGCTGCTGCCCGTACCGAACATTTGTACTGAAAACGTTGACTTGAATAACTTCTGTGTTATTGGTCCGATCGGATTGTAATTTGGAGAATATGTTTATATTGCATTTAGCTTTGTACATACCAAAGCAGAAAGTTATGGGTTTAATACTTTGCTTATTAATCGCAAATAACCGATTTGAGGGGGGGTGGGCGTGGCATCAAACATTTGACATAAACTTGATCTGCCTATAACTTATAGGAACCTTCATGCCAAATTTGGTATCTCTAGCTTTTTTAATAGCTGAGATCTGTTGTCTCATACAGACGGACAGACGGACAGACAGACGGACATGTCTCAATCGACTCGGCTAGTGATCCTGAGCAAGAATATATATACTTTATGGGGTCTGCCACGCCTCCTTATGCCTGTTACATACATTTTGCACAAAGTTAGTATACCCTTTTTTGACCATTTTTAATGGTTGAAGGGTATAAAAACAAGTGGGTAAGGCTACAGTCGGGCGCCCGACAGTAAGATACCCTTCTCCCAATTTTTAAAATCCGTTACAAGCGTGTAACCACACTTATAATTTCAAACAGAGAATTCTGCACAAATACTTTTAATACATATAGCATACTCGCTCGCACTCATACAGCGACGCGTGTAAGGAGTAAAGCGACACGACGCAACGTCGACGTCGGCGTCGACTGCTCAAAGCAGCGCGCAAGCTGCTGTCCGTACCGAACATTTGTACTGAAAACGTTGACTTGAATAACTTCTGTGTTATTGGTCCGATCGGATTGTAATTTGGAGAATATGTTCATATTGCATTTAGCTTTGTACATACCAAAGCAGAAAGTTATGGGTTTAATACTTTGCTTATTAATCGCAAATAACCGATTTGAGGGGGCGGTGGGCACGGCATCAAACATTTGACATAAACTTGATCTGCCTATAACTTATAGGAACCTTCATGCCAAATTTGGTATCTCTAGCTTTTTTAATAGCTGAGATCTGTTGTCTCATACAGACGGACAGACAGACGGACATGTCTCAATCGACTCGGCTAGTGATCCTGAGCAAGAATATATATACTTTATGGGGTTTGCCACGCCTCCTTATGCCTGTTACATACATTTTGCACAAAGTTAGTATACCCTTTTTTGACCATTTTTAATGGTTGAAGGGTATAAAAACAAGTGGGTAAGGCTACAGTCGGGCGCCCGACAGTAAGATACCCTTCTCCCAATTTTTAAAATCCGTTACAAGCGTGTAACCACACTTATAATTTCAAACAGAGAATTCTGCACAAATACTTTTAATACATATAGCATACTCGCTCGCACTCATACAGCGACGCGTGTAAGGAGTAAAGCGACACGACGCAACGTCGACGTCGGCGTCGACTGCTCAAAGCAGCGCGCAAGCTGCTGCCCGTACCGAACATTTGTACTGAAAACGTTGACTTGAATAACTTCTGTGTTATTGGTCCGATCGGATTATAATTTGGAGAATATGTTCATATTGCATTTAGCTTTGTACATACCAAAGCAGAAAGTTATGGGTTTAATACTTTGCTTAATAATCGCAAATGACCGATTTGAGGGGGCGGTGGGCACGGCATCAAACATTTGACATAAACTTGATCTGCCTATAACTTATAGGAACCTTCATGCCAAATTTGGTATCTCTAGCTTTTTTAATAGCTGAGATCTGTTGTCTCACACAGACGGACAGACGGACAGACAGACGGACATGTTTCAATCGACTCTGCTAGTGATCCTGAGCCAGAATATATACACTTTATGGGGTCTGCCACGCCTTCTTATGCCTGTTACATACATTTTGCACACAGTTAGTATACCCTTTTTTGACCAGTTTTAATGGTCGAAGGGTATAAAAACAAGTGGGTAAGGCTACAGTCGGGCGCCCGACAGTAAGATACCCTTCTCCCAATTTTTAAAATCCGTTACTACGAGCGTGTAACTACACCAGAGAACTGCAACATGCATGCATGCACAACAAAGCCACTCAAAAATGAATGAGATTTTTGCCACTCGATGTTCATTTTGCACAGGCCGCACATAGCACACGCCTCAAGCCGCGTAAGCCTCTAAAAGCAAGAACCTCCAATAGCGGGAGACTCTAAAAAGCAAGAGACGCAAAAGGCAGGAGCCGCAAAAGGCAGGTACGTTTTGGCAAAAAACACTAGTAGTGCAAGTACGTTTGGCAAAAAACACTAGTAGTGCAGGAACATTTTGGCGAAAAAGACAAGAGACGCTTGCCCAATGGCTCGGTAGGCTCGGTAGGTAGAGACAACAGCATAAGGGTCGGGGCATACAAATTTGTTCGAGAACGTTCGGTTTTCCCTTTCTTCTAGCGCGTGCCTCGCTTATTTTGTGGAAGGGGTAAAGGAACAAGTGGAAATTGAAATGCATCGGCCTCGGGTTTTTTTCTATATCTACCTACTTATGTGTCTATTAATAGAACAGAAGTAGAAGGGGTAACCCAAAACGCAAAGTGAAGATCGAGCGGCAAGAATCTCATTCATTTTTGAGTGTTGTGTATGCATGCGTGTTGCAGTTCTCTGAACCACAATTATAATTTCAAACAGAGAATTCTGCACTAATACTTTTAATACATATAGCATACTCGCTCGCACTCATACAGCGACGCGTGTAAAGAGTAAAGCGACACGACGCAACGTCGACGTCGGCGTCGACTGCTCAAAGCAGCGCGCAAGCTGCTGCCGTACCGAACATTTGTACTGAAAAATTGTAATTTGAAGAATATGTTCATATTGCATTAAGCTTTGTACATACCAAAGCAGAAAGTTATGGGTTTAACACTTTGCTTATTAATCGCAAATAACTGATTTGAGGGGGCGGTGGGCGTGGCATCAAACATTTAACATAAACTTGATCTGTCTATAACTTATAGGAACCTTCATGCCAAATTTGCTATCTCTAGCTTTTTTAATAGCTGAGATCTGTTGTCTCATACAGACGGACAGACAGACGGACATGTCTCAATCGACTCGGCTAGTAATCCTGAGCCAGAATATATATACTTTATGGGGTCTGCCACGCCTTCTTATGCCTTTTACATACATTTTGCACAAAGTTAGTATACCCTTTTTTGACCATTTTTAATGGTCGAAGGGTATAAAAACAAGTGGGTAAGGCTACAGTTGGGCGCCCGACAGTAAGATACCCTTCTCCCAATTTTTAAAATCCGTTACAAGCGTGTAACCACACTTATAATTTCAAACAGAGAATTCTGCACAAATACTTTTAATACATATAGCATACTCGCTCGCACTCATACAGCGACGCGTGTAAAGAGTAAACGACACGACGCAACGTCGACGTCGGCGTCGACTGCTCAAAGCAGCGCGCAAGCTGCTGCCCGTACCGAACATTTGTACTGAAAACGTTGACTTGAATAACTTCTGTGTTATTGGTCCGATCAGATTGTAATTTGAAGAATATGTTCATATTGCATTTAGCTTTGTACATACCAAAGCAGAAGTAATGGGTTTAATATTTTGCTTATTAATCGCAAATAACCGATTTGAGGGGGAGGTGGGCGTGGCATCAAACATTTGACATAAACTTGATCTGCCTATAACTTATAGGAACCTTCATGCCAAATTTGGTATCTCTAGCTTTTTTAATAGCTGAGATCTGTTGTCTCATACAGACGGACAGACAGACGGACATGTTTCAATCGACTCGGCTAGTGATCCTGAGCCAGAATATATACACTTTATGGGGTTTGCCACGCCTTCTTATGCCTGTTACATACATTTTGCACAAAGTTAGTATACCCTTTTTTGACCATTTTTAATGGTCGAAGGGTATAAAAACAAGTGGGTAAGGCTACAGTCGGGCGCCCGACAGTAAGATACCCTTCTCCCAATTTTTAAAATCCGTTACTACGAGCGTGTAACTACACCAGAGAACTGCAACATGCATGCATGCACAACAAGCCACTCAAAAATGAATGAGATTTTTGCCACTCGATGTTCATTTTGCACAGGCCGCACATAGCACACGCCTCAAGCCGCGTAAGCCTCTAAAAGCAAGAACCTCCAATAGCGGGAGACTCTAAAAGCAAGAGACGCAAAAGGCAGGAGCCGCAAAAGGCAGGTACGTTTTGGCAAAAAACACTAGTAGTGCAAGTACGTTTGGCAAAAAACACTAGTAGTGCAGGAACATTTTGGCGAAAAAGACAAGAGACGTTTGCCCAATGGCTCGGTAGGCTCGGTAGGTAGAGACAACAGCATAAGGGTCGGGGCATACAAATTTGTTCGAGAACGTTCGGTTTTCCCTTTCTTCTAGCGCGTGCCTCGCTTATTTTGTGGAAGGGGTAAAGGAACAAGTGGAAATTGAAATGCATCGGCCTCGGGTTTTTTTTTTTATACCTACTTATGTGTCTATTAATAGAACAGAAGTAGAAGGGGTAACCAAAAACGCAAAGTGAAGATCGAGCGGCAAGAATCTCATTCATTTTTGAGTGTTGTGTATGCATGCGTGTTGCAGTTCTCTGAACCACAATTATAATTTCAAACAGAGAATTCTGCACTAATACTTTTAATACATATAGCATACTCGCTCGCACTCATACAGCGACGCGTGTAAAGAGTAAAGCGACACGACGCAACGTCGACGTCGGCGTCGACTGCTCAAAGCAGCGCGCAAGCTGCTGCCCGTACCGAACATTTGTACTGAAAAATTGTAATTTGAAGAATATGTTCATATTGCATTAAGCTTTGTACATACCAAAGCAGAAAGTTATGGGTTTAACACTTTGCTTATTAATCGCAAATAACTGATTTGAGGGGGCGGTGGGCGTGGCATCAAACATTTAACATAAACTTGATCTGTCTATAACTTATAGGAACCTTCATGCCAAATTTGCTATCTCTAGCTTTTTTAATAGCTGAGATCTGTTGTCTCATACAGACGGACAGACAGACGGACATGTCTCAATCGACTCGGCTAGTAATCCTGAGCCAGAATATATATACTTTATGGGGTCTGCCACGCCTTCTTATGCCTTTTACATACATTTTGCACAAAGTTAGTATACCCTTTTTTGACCATTTTTAATGGTCGAAGGGTATAAAAACAAGTGGGTAAGGCTACAGTTGGGCGCCCGACAGTAAGATACCCTTCTCCCAATTTTTAAAATCCGTTACAAGCGTGTAACCACACTTATAATTTCAAACAGAGAATTCTGCACAAATACTTTTAATACATATAGCATACTCGCTCGCACTCATACAGCGACGCGTGTAAAGAGTAAACGACACGACGCAACGTCGACGTCGGCGTCGACTGCTCAAAGCAGCGCGCAAGCTGCTGCCCGTACCGAACATTTGTACTGAAAACGTTGACTTGAATAACTTCTGTGTTATTGGTCCGATCGGATTATAATTTGAAGAATATGTTCATATTGCATTTAGCTTTGTACATACCAAAGCAGAAAGTTATGGGTTTAATACTTTGCTTAATAATCGCAAATGACCGATTTGAGGGGGGCGGTGGGCACGGCATCAAACATTTGACATAAACTTGATCTGCCTATAACTTATAGGAACCTTCATGCCAAATTTGGTATCTCTAGCTTTTTTAATAGCTGAGATCTGTTGTCTCACACAGACGGACAGACGGACAGACAGACGGACATGTTTCAATCGACTCTGCTAGTGATCCTGAGCCAGAATATATACACTTTATGGGGTCTGCCACGCCTTCTTATGCCTGTTACATACATTTTGCACACAGTTAGTATACCCTTTTTTGACCAGTTTTAATGGTCGAAGGGTATAAAAACAAGTGGGTAAGGCTACAGTCGGGCGCCCGACAGTAAGATACCCTTCTCCCAATTTTTAAAATCCGTTACAAGCGTGTAACCACACTTATAATTTCAAACAAAGAATTCTGCACAAATACTTTTAATACATATAGCATACTCGCTCGCACTCATACAGCGACGCGTGTAAAGAGTAAAGCGACACGACGCAACGTCAACGTCGGCGTCGACTGCTCAAAGCAGCGCGCAAGCTGCTGCCCGTACCGAACATTTGTACTGAAAACGTTGACTTGAATAACTTCTGTGTTATTGGTCCGATCAGATTGTAATTTGAAGAATATGTTCATATTGCATTTAGCTTTGTACATACCAAAGCAGAAGTAATGGGTTTAATATTTTGCTTATTAATCGCAAATAACCGATTTGAGGGGGAGGTGGGCGTGGCATCAAACATTTGACATAAACTTGATCTGCCTATAACTTATAGGAACCTTCATGCCAAATTTGGTATCTCTAGCTTTTTTAATAGCTGAGATCTGTTGTCTCATACAGACGGACAGACAGACGGACATGTTTCAATCGACTCGGCTAGTGATCCTGAGCCAGAATATATACACTTTATGGGGTTTGCCACGCCTTCTTATGCCTGTTACATACATTTTGCACAAAGTTAGTATACCCTTTTTTGACCATTTTTAATGGTCGAAGGGTATAAAAACAAGTGGGTAAGGCTACAGTCGGGCGCCCGACAGTAAGATACCCTTCTCCCAATTTTTAAAATCCGTTACTACGAGCGTGTAACTACACCAGAGAACTGCAACATGCATGCATGCACAACAAGCCACTCAAAAATGAATGAGATTTTTGCCACTCGATGTTCATTTTGCACAGGCCGCACATAGCACACGCCTCAAGCCGCGTAAGCCTCTAAAAGCAAGAACCTCCAATAGCGGGAGACTCTAAAAGCAAGAGACGCAAAAGGCAGGAGCCGCAAAAGGCAGGTACGTTTTGGCAAAAAACACTAGTAGTGCAAGTACGTTTGGCAAAAAACACTAGTAGTGCAGGAACATTTTGGCGAAAAAGACAAGAGACGCTTGCCCAATGGCTCGGTAGGCTCGGTAGGTAGAGACAACAGCATAAGGGTCGGGGCATACAAATTTGTTCGAGAACGTTCGGTTTTCCCTTTCTTCTAGCGCGTGCCTCGCTTATTTTGTGGAAGGGGTAAAGGAACAAGTGGAAATTGAAATGCATCGGCCTCGGGTTTTTTTTCTATACCTACTTATGTGTCTATTAATAGAACAGAAGTAGAAGGGGTAACCCAAAAACGCAAAGTGAAGATCGAGCGGCAAGAATCTCATTCATTTTTGAGTGTTGTGTATGCATGCGTGTTGCAGTTCTCTGAACCACAATTATAATTTCAAACAGAGAATTCTGCACTAATACTTTTAATACATATAGCATACTCGCTCGCACTCATACAGCGACGCGTGTAAAGAGTAAAGCGACACGACGCAACGTCGACGTCGGCGTCGACTGCTCAAAGCAGCGCGCAAGCTGCTGCCCGTACCGAACATTTGTACTGAAAAATTGTAATTTGAAGAATATGTTCATATTGCATTAAGCTTTGTACATACCAAAGCAGAAAGTTATGGGTTTAACACTTTGCTTATTAATCGCAAATAACTGATTTGAGGGGGCGGTGGGCGTGGCATCAAACATTTAACATAAACTTGATCTGTCTATAACTTATAGGAACCTTCATGCCAAATTTGCTATCTCTAGCTTTTTTAATAGCTGAGATCTGTTGTCTCATACAGACGGACAGACAGACGGACATGTCTCAATCGACTCGGCTAGTAATCCTGAGCCAGAATATATATACTTTATGGGGTCTGCCACGCCTTCTTATGCCTTTTACATACATTTTGCACAAAGTTAGTATACCCTTTTTTGACCATTTTTAATGGTCGAAGGGTATAAAAACAAGTGGGTAAGGCTACAGTTGGGCGCCCGACAGTAAGATACCCTTCTCCCAATTTTTAAAATCCGTTACAAGCGTGTAACCACACTTATAATTTCAAACAGAGAATTCTGCACAAATACTTTTAATACATATAGCATACTCGCTCGCACTCATACAGCGACGCGTGTAAAGAGTAAACGACACGACGCAACGTCGACGTCGGCGTCGACTGCTCAAAGCAGCGCGCAAGCTGCTGCCCGTACCGAACATTTGTACTGAAAACGTTGACTTGAATAACTTCTGTGTTATTGGTCCGATCGGATTATAATTTGAAGAATATGTTCATATTGCATTTAGCTTTGTACATACCAAAGCAGAAAGTTATGGGTTTAATACTTTGCTTAATAATCGCAAATAACCGATTTGAGGGGGCGGTGGGCGTGGCATCAAACATTTAACATAAACTTGATCTGTCTATAACTTATAGGAACCTTCATGCCAAATTTGCTATCTCTAGCTTTTTTAATAGCTGAGATCTGTTGTCTCATACAGACGGACAGACAGACGGACATGTCTCAATCGACTCGGCTAGTAATCCTGAGCCAGAATATATATACTTTATGGGGTCTGCCACGCCTTCTTATGCCTTTTACATACATTTTGCACAAAGTTAGTATACCCTTTTTTGACCATTTTTAATGGTCGAAGGGTATAAAAACAAGTGGGTAAGGCTACAGTTGGGCGCCCGACAGTAAGATACCCTTCTCCCAATTTTTAAAATCCGTTACAAGCGTGTAACCACACTTATAATTTCAAACAGAGAATTCTGCACAAATACTTTTAATACATATAGCATACTCGCTCGCACTCATACAGCGACGCGTGTAAAGAGTAAACGACACGACGCAACGTCGACGTCGGCGTCGACTGCTCAAAGCAGCGCGCAAGCTGCTGCCCGTACCGAACATTTGTACTGAAAACGTTGACTTGAATAACTTCTGTGTTATTGGTCCGATCGGATTATAATTTGAAGAATATGTTCATATTGCATTTAGCTTTGTACATACCAAAGCAGAAAGTTATGGGTTTAATACTTTGCTTAATAATCGCAAATGACCGATTTGAGGGGGCGGTGGGCACGGCATCAAACATTTGACATAAACTTGATCTGCCTATAACTTATAGGAACCTTCATGCCAAATTTGGTATCTCTAGCTTTTTTAATAGCTGAGATCTGTTGTCTCACACAGACGGACAGACGGACAGACAGACGGACATGTTTCAATCGACTCTGCTAGTGATCCTGAGCCAGAATATATACACTTTATGGGGTCTGCCACGCCTTCTTATGCCTGTTACATACATTTTGCACACAGTTAGTATACCCTTTTTTGACCAGTTTTAATGGTCGAAGGGTATAAAAACAAGTGGGTAAGGCTACAGTCGGGCGCCCGACAGTAAGATACCCTTCTCCCAATTTTTAAAATCCGTTACAAGCGTGTAACCACACTTATAATTTCAAACAAAGAATTCTGCACAAATACTTTTAATACATATAGCATACTCGCTCGCACTCATACAGCGACGCGTGTAAAGAGTAAAGCGACACGACGCAACGTCAACGTCGGCGTCGACTGCTCAAAGCAGCGCGCAAGCTGCTGCCCGTACCGAACATTTGTACTGAAAACGTTGACTTGAATAACTTCTGTGTTATTGGTCCGATCAGATTGTAATTTGAAGAATATGTTCATATTGCATTTAGCTTTGTACATACCAAAGCAGAAGTAATGGGTTTAATATTTTGCTTATTAATCGCAAATAACCGATTTGAGGGGGAGGTGGGCGTGGCATCAAACATTTGACATAAACTTGATCTGCCTATAACTTATAGGAACCTTCATGCCAAATTTGGTATCTCTAGCTTTTTTAATAGCTGAGATCTGTTGTCTCATACAGACGGACAGACAGACGGACATGTTTCAATCGACTCGGCTAGTGATCCTGAGCCAGAATATATACACTTTATGGGGTTTGCCACGCCTTCTTATGCCTGTTACATACATTTTGCACAAAGTTAGTATACCCTTTTTTGACCATTTTTAATGGTCGAAGGGTATAAAAACAAGTGGGTAAGGCTACAGTCGGGCGCCCGACAGTAAGATACCCTTCTCCCAATTTTTAAAATCCGTTACTACGAGCGTGTAACTACACCAGAGAACTGCAACATGCATGCATGCACAACAAGCCACTCAAAAATGAATGAGATTTTTGCCACTCGATGTTCATTTTGCACAGGCCGCACATAGCACACGCCTCAAGCCGCGTAAGCCTCTAAAAGCAAGAACCTCCAATAGCGGGAGACTCTAAAAGCAAGAGACGCAAAAGGCAGGAGCCGCAAAAGGCAGGTACGTTTTGGCAAAAAACACTAGTAGTGCAAGTACGTTTGGCAAAAAACACTAGTAGTGCAGGAACATTTTGGCGAAAAAGACAAGAGACGCTTGCCCAATGGCTCGGTAGGCTCGGTAGGTAGAGACAACAGCATAAGGGTCGGGGCATACAAATTTGTTCGAGAACGTTCGGTTTTCCCTTTCTTCTAGCGCGTGCCTCGCTTATTTTGTGGAAGGGGTAAAGGAACAAGTGGAAATTGAAATGCATCGGCCTCGGGTTTTTTTTTTCTATACCTACTTATGTGTCTATTAATAGAACAGAAGTAGAAGGGGTAACCCAAAAACGCAAAGTGAAGATCGAGCGGCAAGAATCTCATTCATTTTTGAGTGTTGTGTATGCATGCGTGTTGCAGTTCTCTGAACCACAATTATAATTTCAAACAGAGAATTCTGCACTAATACTTTTAATACATATAGCATACTCGCTCGCACTCATACAGCGACGCGTGTAAAGAGTAAAGCGACACGACGCAACGTCGACGTCGGCGTCGACTGCTCAAAGCAGCGCGCAAGCTGCTGCCCGTACCGAACATTTGTACTGAAAAATTGTAATTTGAAGAATATGTTCATATTGCATTAAGCTTTGTACATACCAAAGCAGAAAGTTATGGGTTTAACACTTTGCTTATTAATCGCAAATAACTGATTTGAGGGGGCGGTGGGCGTGGCATCAAACATTTAACATAAACTTGATCTGTCTATAACTTATAGGAACCTTCATGCCAAATTTGCTATCTCTAGCTTTTTTAATAGCTGAGATCTGTTGTCTCATACAGACGGACAGACAGACGGACATGTCTCAATCGACTCGGCTAGTAATCCTGAGCCAGAATATATATACTTTATGGGGTCTGCCACGCCTTCTTATGCCTTTTACATACATTTTGCACAAAGTTAGTTACCCTTTTTTGACCATTTTTAATGGTCGAAGGGTATAAAAACAAGTGGGTAAGGCTACAGTTGGGCGCCCGACAGTAAGATACCCTTCTCCCAATTTTTAAAATCCGTTACAAGCGTGTAACCACACTTATAATTTCAAACAGAGAATTCTGCACAAATACTTTTAATACATATAGCATACTCGCTCGCACTCATACAGCGACGCGTGTAAAGAGTAAACGACACGACGCAACGTCGACGTCGGCGTCGACTGCTCAAAGCAGCGCGCAAGCTGCTGCCCGTACCGAACATTTGTACTGAAAACGTTGACTTGAATAACTTCTGTGTTATTGGTCCGATCGGATTGTAATTTGAAGAATATGTTCATATTGCATTTAGCTTTGTACATACCAAAGCAGAAAGTTATGGGTTTAATACTTTGCTTAATAATCGCAAATAACCGATTTGAGGGGGCGGTGGGCGTGGCATCAAACATTTGACATAAACTTGATCTGCCTATAACTTATAGGAACCTTCATGCCAAATTTGGTATCTCTAGCTTTTTTAATAGCTGAGATCTGTTGTCTCATACAGACGGACAGACAGACGGACATGTCTCAATCGACTCGGCTAGTGATCCTGAGCAAGAATATATATACTTTATGGGGTCTGCCACGCCTTCTTATGCCTGTTACATACATTTTGCACAAAGTTAGTATACCCTTTTTTGACCATTTTCAATGGTCGAAGGGTATAAAAACAAGTGGGTAAGGCTACAGTCGGGCGCCCGACAGTAAGATACCCTTCTCCCAATTTTTAAAATCCGTTACAAGCGTGTAACCACACTTATAATTTCAAACAGAGAATTCTGCACAAATACTTTTAATACATATAGCATACCCGCTCGCACTCATACAGCGACGCGTGTAAAGAGTAAAGCGACACGACGCAACGTCGACGTCGGCGTCGACTGCTCAAAGCAGCGCGCAAACTGCTGCCCGTACCGAACATTTGTACTGAAAACGTTGACTTGAATAACTTCTGTGTTATTGGTCCGATCGGATTATAATTTGAAGAATATGTTCATATTGCATTTAGCTTTGTACATACCAAAGCAGAAAGTTATGGGTTTAATACTTTGCTTAATAATCGCAAATGACCGATTTGAGGGGGTGGTGGGCGTGGCATCAAACATTTGACATAAACTTAATCTGCCTATAACTTATAGGAACCTTCATGCCAAATTTGGTATCTCTAGCTTTTTTAATAGCTGAGATCTGTTGTCTCATACAGACGGACAGACGGACAGACAGACGGACATGTCTCAATCGACTCGGCTAGTGATCCTGAGCAAGAATATATATACTTTATGGGGTCTGCCACGCCTTCTTATGCCTGTTACATACATTTTGCACAAAGTTAGTATACCCTTTTTTGACCATTTTCAATGGTCGAATGGTATAAAAACAAGTGGGTAAGGCTACAGTCGGGCGCCCGACAGTAAGATACCCTTCTCCCAATTTTTAAAATCCGTTACAAGCGTGTAACTACACCAGAGGACTGCAACATGCATGCATGCACAACAAGCCACTCAAAAATGAATGAGATTTTTGCCACTCGATGTTCATTTTGCACAGGCCGAACATAGCACACGCCTCAAGCCGCGTAAGCCTCTAAAAGCAAGAACCTCCAATAGCGGGAGACTCTAAAAGCAAGAGACGCAAAAGGCAGGAGCCGCAAAAGGCAGGTACGTTTTGGCAAAAAACACTAGTAGTGCAAGTACGTTTGGCAAAAACCACTAGTAGTGCAGGAACATTTTGGCGAAAAAGACAAGAGACGCTTGCCCAATGGCTCGGTAGGCTCGGTAGGTAGAGACAACAGCATAAGGGTCGGGGCATACAAATTTGTTCGAGAACGTTCGGTTTTCCCTTTCTGCTAGTGCGTTTTTGGGTTACCCCTTCTACTTCTGTTCTATTAATAGACACATAAGTAGGTATAGAAAAAAAAACCCGAGGCCGATGCATTTCAATTTCCACTTGTTCCTTTACCCCTTCCACAAAATAAGCGAGGCACGCGCTAGAAGAAAGGGAAAACCGAACGTTCTCGAACAAATTTGTATGCCCCGACCCTTATGCTGTTGTCTCTACCTACCGAACGTACTTGCACTACTAGTGTTTTTTGCCAAAACGTACCTGCCTTTTGCGGCTCCTGCCTTTTGCGTCTCTTGCTATTAGAGTCTCCCGCTATTTGAGGCTCTTGTTTTTAGAGGCTTACGCGGCTTGAGGCGTGTGCTATGTGCGGCCTGTGCAAAGTGAAGATCGAGCGGCAAGAATCAACATGTCTCAATCGACTCGGCTAGTGATCCTGAGCAAGAATATATATACTTTATGGGGTCTGCCACGCCTTCTTATGCCTGTTACATACATTTTGCACAAAGTTAGTATACCCTTTTTTGACCATTTTCAATGGTCGAAGGGTATAAAAACAAGTGGGTAAGGCTACAGTCGGGCGCCCGACAGTAAGATACCCTTCTCCCAATTTTTAAAATCCGTTACAAGCGTGTAACCACACTTATAATTTTAAACAGAGAATTCTGCACAAATACTTTTAATACATATAGCATACCCGCTCGCACTCATACAGCGACGCGTGTAAAGAGTAAAGCGACACGACGCAACGTCGACGTCGGCGTCGACTGCTCAAAGCAGCGCGCAAGCTGCTGCCCGTACCGAACATTTGTACTGAAAACGTTGACTTGAATAACTTCTGTGTTATTGGTCCGATCGGATTGTAATTTAAAGAATATGTTCATATTGCATTAAGCTTTGTACATACCAAAGCAGAAAGTTATGGGTTTAATACTTTGCTTGTTAATCGCAAATAACCGATTTGAGGGAGCGGTGGGCGTGTCATCAAACATTTGACATAAACTTGATCTGTCTATAACTTATAGGAACCTTCATGCCAAAGTTGGTATCTCTAGCTTTTTTAATAGCTGAGATCTGTTGTCTCATACAGACGGACAGACAGACGGACATGTCTCAATCGACTCGGCTAGTGATCCTGAGCAAGAATATATATACTTTATGGGGTCTGACACGCCTCCTTATGCCTGTTACATACATTTTGCACAAAGTTAGTATACCCTTTTTTGACCATTTTCAATGGTCGAAGGGTATAAAAACAAGTGAGTAAGGCTACAGTCGGGCGCCCGACAGTAAGATACCCTTCTCCCAATTTTTAAAATCCGTTACAAGCGTGTAACCACACTTATAATTTCAAACAGAGAATTCTGACTCGGCTAGTGATCCCGAGCAAGAATATATATACTTTATGGGGTCTGCCACGCCTCCTTATGCCTGTTACATACATTTTGCACAAAGTTAGTATACCCTTTTTTGACCATTTTTAATGGTCGAAGGGTATAAAAACAAGTGGGTAAGGCTACAGTCGGGCGCCCGACAGTAAGATACCCTTCTCCCAATTATTAAAATCCGTTACAAGCGTGTAACCACACTTATAATTTCAAACAGAGAATTCTGCACAAATACTTTTAATACATATAGCATACTCGCTCGCACTCATACAGCGACGCGTGTAAAGAGTAAAGCGACACGACGCAACGTCGACGTCGGCGTCGACTGCTCAAAGCAGCGCGCAAGCTGCTGCCCGTACCGAACATTTGTACTGAAAACGTTGACTTGAATAACTTCTGTGTTATTGGTCCGATCGGATTGTAATTTGAAGAATATGTTCATATTGCATTAAGCTTAGTACATACCAAAGCAGAAAGTTATGGGTTTAATACTTTGCTTATTAATCGCAAATAACCGATTTGAGGGAGCGGTGGGCGTGGCATCAAACATTTAACATAAACTTGATCTGTCTATAACTTATAGGAACCTTCATGCCAAATTTGCTATCTCTAGCTTTGTTAATAGCTGAGATCTGTTGTCTCATACAGACGGACAGACAGACGGACATGTCTCAATCGACTCGGCTAGTAATCCTGAGCCAGAATATATATACTTTATGGGGTCTGCCACGCCTTCTTATGCCTTTTACATACATTTTGCACAAAGTTAGTATACCCTTTTTTGACCATTTTCAATAGTCGAAGGGTATAAAAACAAGTGGGTAAGGCTACAGTCGGGCGCCCGACAGTAAGATACCCTTCTCCCAATTTTTAAAATCCGTTACAAGCGTGTAACCACACTTATAATTTCAAACAGAGAATTCTGACTCGGCTAGTGATCCTGAGCAAGAATATATATACTTTATGGGGTCTGCCACGCCTCCTTATGCCTGTTACATACATTTTGCACAAAGTTAGTATACCCTTTTTTTGACCATTTTTAATGGTCGAAGGGTATAAAAACAAGTGGGTAAGGCTACAGTCGGGCGCCCGACAGTAAGATACCCTTTTCCCAATTATTAAAATCCGTTACAAGCGTGTAACCACACTTATAATTTCAAACAGAGAATTCTGCACAAATACTTTTAATACATATAGCATACCCGCTCGCACTCATACAGCGACGCGTGTAAAGAGTAAAGCGACACGACGCAACGTCGACGTCGGCGTCGACTGCTCAAAGCAGCGCGCAAGCTGCTGCCCGTACCGAACATTTGTACTGAAAACGTTGACTTGAATAACTTCTGTGTTATTGGTCCGATCGGATTATAATTTGAAGAATATGTTCATATTGCATTTAGCTTTGTACATACCAAAGCAGAAAGTTATGGGTTTAATACTTTGCTTTTTAATCGCAAATAACCGATTTGAGGGGGCGGTGGGCGTGGCATCAAACATTTGACATAAACTTGATCTGTCTATAACTTATAGGAACCTTCATACCAAATTTGGTATCTCTAGCTTTTTTAATAGCTGAGATCTGTTGTCTCATACAGACGGACAGACAGACGGACATGTCTCAATCGACTCGGCTAGTGATCCTGAGCAAGAATATATATACTTTATGGGGTCTGCCACGCCTCCTTATGCCTGTTACATACATTTTGCACAAAGTAGGTATTCCCTTTTTTGACCATTTTCAATGGTCGAAGGGTATTGTAAGGATGCTTTCTCAGGCTGGGGTACATATCTCAGTCTAGCCAGGGTCTTTACAGAAAATTTATAAATACTAGGACTTTCTATGACTTTAGTAAAGAGGTTACTAGCAGGTCAGACCTCAATAGGTCGTTTACAGGGTATCGGCTATGGGCATGACCCACATAATGTACGTGTGCTCGTTTGCTAACCACGTGGTAATGGTCTCCGCCACCACGCGGTCCTTTCGAGGTTCACGGGCACGTGTCGCGTGTCACGCGTGCCGAGGTGGCGGTCTAT
>JAEIFM010000329.1:0-108319 GCA_018901885.1 Zaprionus kolodkinae | reverse complement strand
CAGACATGGTGACAAATAGGCGATCTCTTATCGGGCTATCGAAAGCAGCCTTATAGTCGACAAAGAGATGGTGTGTGTCGACCTGTTTCTCGTGGGTCTTCTCTTTAGGATTTGGCGTAATGCAAAGATCTGGTCTATGGTGGATTTACCAGGTCTAAAGCCGCACTGATAAGGTCCAATCAGAATGTTGGCATACGGCTTTAGTCTTTTGCAGATTACGCTTGCTAGGACCTTGTATGAGATGGCGATGAGACTGATTCCCCGGTAAGTGGCACAAATTGTCGGGTCACTCTTCTTAAGGACAGGACAAAGGACACTGAGATTCCAATCGTTGGACATGCCTTCCCTTAGCCATATTTTGCAAAGGAGCTGATGCATGCACCATATCAGGTCGCTGCCGCCGGCCTTAAACAATTCCGCGGTAAGCCATGCTTTGTTGTTTTTGAGTCGCATTATTGCGTCTCGGACCTCGTCATGGCTAGGTGGTGGAATATTCACGTTGTCGCTGATTGGTGTCGTCAGTGTGTCTTCTCCAGCGATGTTGTTGCCATTGAGCAACTTGACGAAGTGCTCTATCCATATTAGCAAATTATCCTGCTTATCCGTAACCAGGTTTTAAAACCTTGGGTCATGCGATTGACCCGTTGGTAGAATTTCAGGGCATCGTTCATGCCTCGAGACATCTCGATTTTCCTGACACTCGCGTCTTTCCTGCTCCCGTTTCTTCCGTCTGGAAAGACGCTTCTCTTCCCTCCTCTTCTTTCGATAACCGTCTCGCGTTGCGGCGGTCTGAAGCGTTTTTTATAGGCCGCGTTCTTCGCAGCGTGTGCATTGCGACACTCCTCGTCGTACCATTGGTTTCGTGGTGTCAATCTCTTGAACCCAATGGTTTCAACTGCGGCGGTGCGCATGGAGTGGGATATGTGTGCCCAGTATCCGTCTGCGTCTTCGGGTAAAGATTCAGGCTGGCGGAGCAATTCCGAGAGGTGAGTGGAGAAGGCTTCGGCTGCCCGTTGTGATCGCAGCTTAGCCTTGTCCAGCTTTCGCTGTGTGCTGGGGTGTACGTTTTTTGCACTGCAGAGTCGCATGCGTATCTTGGCTGCAACAAGATAGTGGTCGGAGTCAATGTTCACTCCGTGAAACGTACGAACGTCCAGCACACTTGAAGCATGCCTTCCGTCAATCACAACGTGATCAATTTGGTTTTTCGTTTTTTGATCAAGGGACCGCCATGTGGCCTTGTGGATATCGAGATGCCGGAATCTGGTGCTACTCACTACCATGTTTCGCGCCGCGGCGAAAGTCAATCAGCCTGAGACCGTTGTTGGATGCTGAACTGTCCGACGGTGGGGCCAAAGATACGTTCCCGACCAACCTTCGCGTTGAATTCCCCGAGGATAATCTTCATTTCATTTCCTGTATGGCGGTAATGTCAGCCTTGACTGACTTGAGGGTTTCCGCCAACTGGATAGTTGCACCTTCCCTATTAAGGGTCCGGACATTCCAGGTGCATATCCTTAAATCGGAGTCCTTTTTCGTTCGGTAGTCGTCAACATTCAGGGGTATCTCATCCGAGGCTGATGTTTTGGTTTTCATTGGTTGTATTATTTAACGTAGCGGGTCCCAAGCCCTGCGTACAACCGTTTAGCGTCCGGATGACTCGCTGTACACATTAGCTCACTACCTACCGGATGCTAGCATAGCTACCCAGGTGACACCGCGAGGAGGCTGTGTATCAACTTGCACTTGTATGGAAAATCCAGAGATCGCTCTGGTGGACACCAAGTTGTCCACGGTCAGAAACTTTACTCTGTACATATAAGGCCTAGGCCACCCTTAGATAATATTATAATTTATTCCACTTCATTAGAGGAACACATAATATCATTGAAAAGAGTATTCAAAAAGCTACGATCAGCTAACTTAAAATTGCAACTTGACATATGTGAATTTCTGAAGAAAGAAACAGAATTTCTTGGTCACATTATAGGAACCTTCATGCCAAATTTGGTTTCTCTAGCTTTTTTAATAGCTGAGATCTGTTGTCTCATACAGACGGACAGACGGACATCTCTCAATCGACTCGGCTAGTGATCCTGAGCAAGAATATATATACTTTATGGGGTCTGCCACGCCTCCTTATGCCTGTTACATACATTTTGCACAAAGTTAGTATACCCTTTTTTGACCATTTTCAATGGTAGAAGGGTATAATTAGTTATAAAGAAATGACCGACACCTTTGCCAAAGACCTAATTAAAGAATACCTCTGCACTAAGAAAAGTGTTATGTACTTCCTTAATGGAGCCGACTTTAAAGTCTTTCAAAATGCTTATATTCAAATTATAAGTCCCGACAATTTCACTAAAACTATGAGAACTAGTGGTAAGCTAATAGATAGGAGGAGATAACCCAGTTTCCATTACCACAGCAGCTACTGTGCATAGCGCACAAGAAGACAATCAAAGCCACATTTCCTTAACCGAAAGACCCCTCAATTATTATAACAGACAATTAGAATTATTTAAAGACAATTTTGACGATGTCCAAATAATAAGATACTTTCATAAAACAAGAATAAAAATTAGTTAATTTATTAATCTTCTTCTTCTTTAATGTCCATTACAACCCGTCATCGGGTTGCGGCCGACGTCAGCGTCACGCGCCAGCAGCCTCTGCTCCTTGCGCGCCTCCTCCAATTGGTTACACCAAGCGTAGCCAGGTCCTCCTCCACTTGGACCATCCATCGGAGCCGTGATCGTCCCCTTCGCCGTCGCACAACATGCCCGAGCCAGCCCATACGTTGTATTGTAATGCGCCGGACTACGTCAATGTCGCCGTAGAGCTCATACAGTTCGTGGATCATTCGAATGCGAGGGTCGTTCCCAGTGCGAACAGGACCAAAGATCTTACGGAGAATTTTTCTCTCGAACACTCCAAGTGCTGCTGCATCCGTTTGTGATAGTACCCATGCTTCTGCGCCATATAAGAGCACGGTTAGGATGAGCGTCTTGTAGAGTGTCAGTTTTGTCGGTCGAGAGAGAGCTCTGCTACACATCTGCTTACTGAGCCCATAGTAACACCTGTTGGCAGATGTGATTCTCCGCTTGATCTCCATGCTGATGTTGTTGCTTGAGTTGACGGCGGTACCAAGGTATATAAAATCCTTGACAACTTCAAAGGTATAGCTGCCAGCATCTACTTGGGATCCTAGGTGCTGGGATTCCTTGCTACTGGACAGCATATACTTGGTTTTACCCTCGTTTACCTCCAAACCCACTTTTGCTGACTCCTTTTCGATCGCAGAAAATACTGCTGTAATATCTCGCTTGCAACGTCCAATGATGTCGATATCATCGGCGTATGCAAGCAGTTGGACAATTTTATAAAAAATACTGCCATTTCGATGTACCTCAGCATTTCGCAGCACCCCCTTCCATCACCAGGTTGAAGAGGTTGCAAGAGGGATCGCCTTGTCTGAAACCTCGCACGGTATTGAAAGGTTCGGAGAGGTTCTTTCCTACCTTGACGGAGCTTGTAGTGCTGCTCAACGTCATTCTGCACAGCAGAATCAGCTTCGCAGGTATACCGAACTCAGACATGGTGACAAATAGGCGATCTCTTATCGGGCTATCGAAAGCAGCCTTATAGTCGACAAAGAGATGGTGTGTGGCGACCTGTTTCTCGTGGGTCTTCTCCAGGATTTGGCGTAATGCAACGATCTGGTCTATGGTGGATTTACCAGGTCTAAAGCCGCACTGATAAGGTCCAATCAGAATGTTGGCATACGGCTTTAGTCTTTTGCAGATTACGCTTGCTAGGACCTTGTATGAGATGGCGATGAGACTGATTCCCCGGTAAGTGGCACAAATTGTCGGGTCACTCTTCTTAAGGACAGGACAAAGGACACTGAGATTCCAATCGTTGGACATGCCTTCCCTTAGCCATATTTTGCAAAGGAGCTGATGCATGCACCATATCAGGTCGCTGCCGCCGGCCTTAAACAATTCCGCGGTAAGCCATGCTTTGTTGTTTTTGAGTCGCATTATTGCGTCTCGGACCTCGTCATGGCTAGGTGGTGGAATATTCACGTTGTCGCTGATTGGTGTCGTCAGTGTGTCTTCTCCAGCGATGTTGTTGCCATTGAGCAACTTGACGAAGTGCTCTATCCATATTAGCAAATTATCCTGCTTATCCGTAACCAGGTTTTAAAACCTTGGGTCATGCGATTGACCCGTTGGTAGAATTTCAGGGCATCGTTCATGCCTCGAGACATCTCGATTTCCTGACACTCGCGTCTTTCCTGCTCCCGTTTCTTCCGTCTGGAAAGACGCTTCTCTTCCCTCCTCTTCTTTCGATAACCGTCTCGCGTTGCGGCGGTCTGAAGCGTTTTTTATAGGCCGCGTTCTTCGCAGCGTGTGCATTGCGACACTCCTCGTCGTACCATTGGTTTCGTGGTGTCAATCTCTTGAACCCAATGGTTTCAACTGCGGCGGTGCGCATGGAGTGGGATATGTGTGCCCAGTATCCGTCTGCGTCTTCGGGTAAAGATTCAGGCTGGCGGAGCAATTCCGAGAGGTGAGTGGAGAAGGCTTCGGCTGCCTGTTGTGATCGCAGCTTAGCCTTGTCCAGCTTTCGCTGTGTGCTGGGGTGTACGTTTTTTGCACTGCAGAGTCGCATGCGTATCTTGGCTGCAACAAGATAGTGGTCGGAGTCAATGTTCACTCCGCGAAACGTACGAACGTCCAGCACATTTGAAGCATGCCTTCCGTCAATCACAACGTGATCAATTTGGATTTTCGTTTTTTGATCAAGGGACCGCCATGTGGCCTTGTGGATATCGAGATGCCGGAATCAACTTACTACTATGTTTCGCGCTGCGGCGAAGTCAATCAGCCTGAGACCGTTGTTGGATGCTGAACTGTCCGACGGTGGGGCCAACTGATACGTTCCCGACCAACCTTCGCGTTGAATTCCTCGAGGATAATCTTCGTGTCGTAGGCTGGAAACGGTCATATGCGTCCTCGAGTCTCGTGTAGAACGCATCCTTAACGGCATCATCCTTTTCTTCCGTCGGACAATTTAGGCTGATGTTGAAGAATTTAGCCTTGATACGGATTGTAGCTGGCCTTTCACTCACATGAGTGAATCTAGAGATATGGTGGCGAAGTCTACTGCTAACTACAAATCCGCATCCGAATTCGCGCCTCTCCGCATGGCAGCTGTAGTAGATGTCACAGGTTACTGCAATGAAGCAACCTTGTCCTGTCCATCTCATTTCCTGTATGGCGGTAATGTCAGCCTTGACTGACTTGAGGGTTTCCGCCAACTGGATAGTGGCACCTTCCCTATTAAGGGTCCGGACATTCCAGGTGCATATCCTTAAATCGTAGTCCTTTTTCGTTCGGTTGTCGTCAACATTTAGGGGTATCTCATCCGAGGCTGATGTTTTGGTTTTCATTGGTTGTATTATTTTACGTAGCGGGTCCCAAGCCCTGCGTACAACCGTTTTGCGTCCGGATGACTCGCTGTACACATTAGCTCACTACCTAGCGGATGCTAGCATAGCTACCCAGGTGACGCCGCGAGGAGGCTGTGTATCAACTTGCACTTGTATGGAAAATTCAGAGATCGCTCTGGTGGACACCAAGTTGTCCACGGTCAGAAACTTTACTCTGTACATATAAGGCCTAGGCCACCCTTAGATAATATTATCATTTATTCCACTTCATTAGAGGAACACATAATATCATTGAAAAGAGTATTCGAAAAGCTACGATCAGCTAACTTAAAATTGCAACTTGACAAATGTGAATTTCTGAAGAAAGAAACAGAATTTCTTGGTCACATTATCATAACCGACGGTATAAAACCGAACCATAACAAAATAAACGCAATTGTTCATTTTCCCATTTCTAACACCACAAAAGGAATAAAGTCTTTGCTTGGACTCTGCGGATTTTACCGTAAGTTCATCCCCAATTTTGCAAAAATAGCAAAACCAATGACACACAAATTAAAAAAAGGAGCAATAATCAATACAGAAGATAACGATTACATGTCGGCTTTCGAAAAACTAAAAGTACTCATCACGTCCGATCCAATACTAATATACCCCAATTTCGAAAAGAAATTTTCATTAACAACAGATGCGAGTAATATAGCTATAGGTGCTGTATTATCTCAAGAGCATAAACCCATTTGCTATGCAAGCAGAATTCTTAACGAACACGAACTCAATTACTCAGCAATAGAAAAAGAACTATTAGCTATAGTAAGGGCAACAAAATATTTCAGGTCTTACCTATTCAGTAGAAAGTTCAAAATATTAAGCGATCATAGGCCACTTGTACGGCTAAGTAATGTGACGCCGCATGAAACGACGCCACACTTATAATTTAAGTTAACATATTAGAAACAAAAGACAAGATATCTTTAAGGCCGGCATACCCCGTAGTTATTTGAATACGAAAGCATAAGCATAGGCAAAGGCAAGGGCGTAGACAAAACATGCGAAACAGGGCAAGAAACATAAGAAACCCCCAGTCACTCGGCACCCATGCCTAGTAACGGTGCCTCGGTACCCAGAGCTTGTGCACACACAAGTAACGGTGCCTCGGTACCCAGAGCTCGCGCATTTAGGCAGGCAACCATCGAACACTTGCACAAGTAACGGTGCCTCGGTACCCAGAGCTCGCGCATTTAGGCAGGCAACCGTCGAACACTTGCACTAGTAACGGTGCCTCGGTACCCAGAGCTCGCGGACACACAAAGCAACGGTGCCTCGGTACCCAGAGTGCGTGCACAGACCAGCAGCGACGCTAAGCAGGCAGCGACGCTGGGCAAGCGAACAGCGCCGTGAAGGCAGCGAAGTGCAGGCAGAGCTGCAGCAGCCAGGCAAGATCGGCCGAAGGCAGCGGCGATAGACAAGCAGTGGCGACAGGCAAGCAGCGGTGACATGCGAGCAGCGGCGACATGTACGCAGCAGCGGCGAAGTAGGAAGTAGGCAGGGACTAATTAAAATAAGGACTAGTGCTTAGAGATCGAAGAAAATCCAGTGAATAAAAAACCATGTTAAATATTAACGAAATTTTCCTGCAGTGATTATTTAAAACAATATACCCGGTGTTACATTCTCCCTCTAGGGTAGGCAAAAGTGTCGTGTCCGTGTGTGTGCCGTTGTGAGTGTGTATTAGCAGAGTCGCGCTTTCTGGTATGCCGGTGCTCCGCTGGCCAGTAAGCGAGCCTGCGTGTATACACGCATAGTTCGTGTCGTGAGTGAACGTCAGTTGGCGAGTGGGTGCGTGAGCGTGTGCTTCAGCAAGTTGCGGCGTGGTGGAATACACCACCGAGCGACTTGTGGGAGCGCAGGCGAGAGTACCTGCGGTCATGGGCATTCTGCACGACCAACGGCCGATCGTGAGTGTCGTGCGTGAAACGTTAGTTGGCAAGTGGGTGTGAAACGTGTACCGTAACGAGTTTGCGGCGTGGTGCAATACACCAGCAAGAACACCTGCGGTCACGGGCGTTCTGTACGACCACCGATCGACCGTGAAGGGCGCGGTGAGCGAGCGATAGTTGGCAAGCGAGGTGCGAAGGGCGTGCACTTTACCTAGTTGTGGATGGTGGAATACACCAACGAGCGACTTAGGGAGTGCAAGCGAAAAGCACCCGCGGCCACGTGCGTTCCTCACGATAGGCCGCCAACTCGGCACGCGTGACACGCGACACGTGCCCGTGAGCCTCGAAAGGACCGCGTGGTGGCGGGGACCACTACCACGTGGTTAAGACCCTGGCTAGACTGAGATATGTACCCCAGCCTGAGAAAGCATCCTTACAGATGGCGCCCGAGCAGGGACTACTATGACTAGACATTTAGTTTTGAGAATTTTCAACATCTTTTCGTGGACTAAAGACCCACGTAGCAAATTTATGCAGGGTATAGCAGGCAGGCACAAGATCCACATTGGAAGTTTCACACAGGGCACTCGTAGCAAAGAATAGACATAGACATCGATGCATGCATAAGAATCATAGTTTTTCTCATATCAGTCGTAGGACAGGTTCCACACGTGTCTACGACTACTGCGCATACTGACGTGGGCGCAAACTTTGACCTTCTGATTTTATTTTACACGGCATAACCATTTCTTCCTGCGCCGGCGCAGACTGAGCGGCGGCACCGCTCAGGCAACTTGTATATAAGACTCGGTACCGAATACCGAGTGAGCCAGTCGCGTCCGGACCCGCAAGTAGTCAACATCGGTGACAAATAATTTTTGTTAAAAATATCGTTTCCTGACAATACCGCGAGATACCCAGCAGTGAACAAGATCGTGAACCAGACTATTTCGAGAACAAGACTAAGTGAAAACAAGACTAAGTGACGCACGTCACACCTACCTCCCGAGCAATTTTTTTTTTAATCAAGTGAAACAGATACAACAAACTCGTCCAACATGGGAACACGCTGGATCGCGTTCCGTACGAAGAGCGAGCTGCAACTCATCCTCAAGGAGTTCGGACTGGACACGAGTGGTACAGTGGAAGAGATGTGGAGCCGGCTGGTGGCTTTCTCCAATCAGGAGGACCTGTCAAAGGAACAGCTGCAACGACTTATGGAGCTAGAGGCTAGCTTAGGCAATGCAGTTACGCCGGAGCTGAAATCGCCTGGAGCATGCTCACGCGACACCTCACCGGCGCCGATGGAAGATGACGCACAGATCTTCATCCCCATACCAAGCTTGGAAGTTAGACGGGCAGCGAGTCCTTCAAGGAGCACTACGGTCCGACACATCCCACCCGTTCCAGCGTCTATTGCGGCACTTCCATCCGGAAGTAGGACCAGCGAACCGGGCCACCGATGGATATCCCCATACGAGCTGGCCGATCGAGTACGGAAATGGGGCGTAGTTTTCAACGGCGACGCTACAGATCCGTGGGGGTTCATCGAGCAGCTGGAGGAGAAGGCGGCACTGTACAGCATCGACCCACAACAGTTACCACAGGCGGTAGCGAACGTGCTGACGGGCCAAGCAGAGGACTGGTTCAGGGTCAACACCATTTACCAAGTCACCTGGGAGGAGTTCAAGCAGGAGTTTATGGAGTTCTTCCTTCCCCCGCGCTATTTTCAACGACTGGAGGACGAGATCAGGAGCCGAGCCCAACGCCGAGGAGAACAATTGCGGGACTACGCCCTGGCACTAAGGCTGATGATGCGACGAGCGAAGTACACCCCGGAGCAGGAATTGGATAGGATTTACGACAACATGATGCCGGAGTATCAACTGTTTACCCGCCGACACGAGTTCCGAACACTGGCTCAGCTGAGCCAACTTGTGACCACGTACGAGACCACGAAGGAGCTGCAACGCCAAACGACGAGCCAAGTTGATCGACGGAGAGAGAAACCGAAGCCACCGAACCCGCCAGTGACGACTAGCGCACCGCCAACAACACTGGCACCCACAGCAGTGACAGCCACCTCTTACGCAACACCCACAGGGGCTACAAAGGGCGACCTGCAGCGCGTGTGCCATAATTGCGCTCAACCCGGGCATCTACAGGCGGACTGCCGAAATAGCCGCGTGTGGTTGTGTTGGGACTGCGGTCGACACGGTGTACGCACGGTGGACTGTTGTCGACGACCCACGTCGGGAAATGCTGCTCGTCTTCAGCCGATGGGGAACAAAATGGAGACGCCGCACCGCAGTTTCCAGGAGTAGCACCTCTGAGGTGCGGTAGTGGACGTGTCATCGCGAATGTTCGGATCGAGGGTATAACAACGGACGCCACGTGTGGCTCCCACGCAGCTTCATCAGCGAGCGTATGGCGGCCAGGCTGAGCACACCAGAGAACGAGCGAGCAGCACTTATCAAGATCAAGCTGGCGGATGGATCATCACGTGCCGTGACTCGAGCCTTGCGGGTGAGGATCCAGCTGGGCGAGAGAGAGACGACAGTACCAATGCTGGTACTGCCCGTCATTCTGGACGACGTGATTCTGGGAATGGACTTCCTGTGCGGCGTCGAAGCGACTCTCAAGTGCGGCCGAGCAAAGTTACGTTTGCAAAGCATACTTGAAGAGGCAGCACCGACGCTCGGGACATCCCACGGAGCGACGGAGGACGCGGTGGCCCAAGACAACGACAAGGTCACGGGCTTACCACCGATTTGTCCCGTCGCACGGCAGAGGAATCCGTTTAGGCAGCCCAGTGCACGAGAGGCCACAAGAGAAGGCCCACGAGACACCGAGAGACAGAGCAGGACACAAGAGGAAGGACAACGAGACACCGAGAGACAGAGCAGGATACAAGAGTAAGGACAACGAGACACCAAAAGACAGAACCGGATACAAGAGGAAGAACAACGAGACAGCGAGGAACAATCTAGGACACCAACGAAGGCGCAGCAAGGCACCGAGCACCGGCGAAGCACAGATGAACCAACAGGAGCACGAGCAGAAATACATCAACGAGACACAGAGAATCAGGCCATCGCGGGTGGCCTGACCAAGCGAAGACGCCGTGGGAGACGGCCCAAGACCAGCCACGCCGCCTTGCGGGGCGTCGAGGCACCTGGAACAAGGGTAGCTGCGGACGAAGAACAGGTGGAGGCCTTTCTACAGTCCGAGCTAGCCAAGTTCGACGGATTGATGGGGGTGTCGCCCATTGCGGAGCACACCATCACTATGCGGGATGCGTACCCTATGAAGCAGAGGTACTACCCGAAGAAGCCGGCCATGCAGAAGATCATCAACGAGCAAGTTGATGAGCTTCTGCGAGATGATAGGATCGAGCCATCGAAGAGCCCATACAGTGCACCGATTGTACTTGTGGGGAAGAAGACCGGAGAGATGCGGATGTGCGTGGACTATCGCCAGCTCAACGCGAAATCCATCCCGGACGCCGGACCCGTTGCCACGGATCAACCACATCCTGGAGAAACTCAAGGACGCGAAGTACATATCTTCGCTGGACTTGAAAGAGCGGGTATTGGCAAATACCTATGGCCCGGGACAGCAAGGAGTACACCGCGTTCACAGTGCCTGGCAGAGGCCTTTTTCATTGGAAGGTGATGCCGTTCGGACTACATTCGGCCCCGGCTACATTTCAGCGGGCTTTGGATGGAGTCATCGGACCAGATATGGAGCCGCACGCGTTTGCGTACCTCGACGATATCGTCGTAGTAGGACGCACCCTCCAGGAGCATCTGGATAACCTACGAGAGGTGTTCCGGAGGCTTCGGAACGCGAACTTGCGCCTGAATAAGGCCAAGTGCAGCTTCTTCCAAAAGAACATCATTTACCTGGGGCACTAGGTCAGCGAAGGTGGAATCCACACCGATCCCAGCAAGATCGCAGCGATAAAAGAACTCCAGCCGCCAACGACAGTCAGGGAGTTACGGAGATGCTTAGGCATCGCTTCCTGGTACCAGAGATTTGTGCCGAACTTCGCCACTCTGGTACAACCCATGTCGTCGAAGGGCCAGCGATGGGTTTGGAGTGAGGAACAACAGCTAGCGTTCGAGGCTTTAAAGACGAGTCTCACGCAAGCACCAGTTTTAGCCTGCCCAGACTTCGCTGAGCGCTTCACACTCCAGACAGACGCGAGCGACATCGGACTAGGAGCAGTGCTGACACAACAGATCTAGGGAACAGAACGCGTTATCGCATACAGACGCCTCTCAGTAGCCGAAAGCCGTTATTCGACTACGGAGAAGGAGTGCCTGGCCATTGTGTGGGCGATAAGGAAACTGCGATGTTACTTGGAAGGCTACGAGTTCGACGTAGTCACGGACCACCTGGCGTTAAAATGGTTGAACAGTATCTAGAACCCTACTGGAAGGATTGCGCGCTGGGCGTTAGAGCTACAACAGTTCCGCTTCAACGTGCATTACCGCCGCGGGGATCAAAACATCGTAGCCGACGCTTTGTCCAGACAGCCCTTGGAGACTCTACAGCAGGTCACTCAGGAGAGCCCACTCTGTGCGTGGACAACCCGGATGCTGGAGTTAACCAAGAGGGAACCCGAGAAGTATCCAGAATACCTGAGGGAGAACGACCAGCTCTATCGACGAGGAGGTTTTCGCCCGGACGACGAAGATTACACACCTTGGAAGTTGTGCGTGCCGAAACCACAACGCCAACGGGTGTTGCAGGAATGCCACGACCAGCCCACAGCCGGACATCAGGGGGTACGGAAGACCCTAAATAGGATTCGCCAGCGTTATTTCTGGCCAGGCCTCTTCCGGGACGTAGCACGTTACGTACGGAAGTGCGAGACCTGCCAGAAATTTAAGATTAGTCAACTGAAACCTCCGGGACAGATGCACACCCGGCAAGTACATGCACCATTCGACGTGCTCTGTGCAGACTTCGTGGGACCACTCCCGCGCTCTACTCACGGGAACACCATGTTACTGGTATTTTTCGACGCCTTTTCGAAGTGGGTGGAGCTGGTGCCCTTGCGCAAAGCAACGGCAGCACACCTGATGCGCTCGTTCCGAGAACGAATTCTGGCCAGGTTTGGAGTGCCGAAGATGCTAGTCTGCGACAACGGAACGCAGTTCACAAGTCGAGCTTTCGCGACGTTTTGCAAACAGCTGGGCATGACTCTGCAGCACACCGCGCCGTACACCCCGCAGCAGAACCCCACGGAGAGAGTAAACAGGACCGTGAAGACCATGGTAGCACAGTACCTGGGCGATCAGCAGCGTGGGATGAACGCCTCCCCGAGATCAGCCTGGCGATCAACACCAGCGCCTCGGACACCACACGATTTAGCCCAGCGTACCTCGTACAAGGGCGCGAGCCTCGTTTGCCGGGAGCCCTCTACGAGGAGGTGCCGCCTGTCATACGGGCGGAATCACGGATGCCCGAGGAGAAGGAGCAACACCTGCAGGACGTTTTCAAGATCGTCGCCGAGAATGCGCAGCAAGCAAGCGCAGAACAAGGGAAACACTACAACTTACGCCGCCGAGAGTGGAAGCCGGCCATCGACGACTTCGTACTATTGAGACAACATCATTTGTCGAAGGCAGCCGATGGATTCGCCGCCAATCTACGGCACCCCTCTACGATGGACCTTACCGGGTTGTGAGTTACATCTCACTCGCGATTCTACGCCTCCAAGACGTCGGAACGAAGAAGAGACGCCGTGCTGGATTGGCCGATCTGAAGGCTTTCCACGGAGAGGAATCGACCATGAAACGACGCCACATTTATAATTTAAGTTAATATATATAAGAAATAAAAGAAAAAATATCTTTAAGCCCGGCATACCCCGTAATTATTTGAAACAGAAGCATAGGCATAGGCAAAGGCAAGGGCATAGACAGAAAATGCGAAACAGGGCAAGAAACATAAGAAACCCCCAGTCACTCGGCACCCATGCCTAGTAACGGTGCCTCGGTACCCAGAACTTGTGCACACACAAGTAACGGCCGAGCAAAGTTACGTTTGCAAAGCATACTTGAAGAGGCAGCACCGACGCTCGGGACATCCCACGGAGCGACGGAGGACGCGGTGGCCCAAGACAACGACAAGGTCACGGGCTTACCACCGATTTGTCCCGTCGCACGGCAGAGGAATCCGTTTAGGCAGCCCAGTGCACGAGAGGCCACAAGAGAAGGCCCACGAGACACCGAGAGACAGAGCAGGACACAAGAGGAAGGACAACGAGACACCGAGAGACAGAGCAGGATACAAGAGGAAGGACAACGAGACACCAAAAGACAGAACCGGATACAAGAGGAAGAACAACGAGACAGCGAGGAACAATCTAGGACACCAACGAAGGCGCAGCAAGGCACCGAGCACCGGCGAAGCACAGATGAACCAACAGGAGCACGAGCAGAAATACATCAACGAGACACAGAGAATCAGGCCATCGCGGGTGGCCTGACCAAGCGAAGACGCCGTGGGAGACGGCCCAAGACCAGCCACGCCGCCTTGCGGGGCGTCGAGGCACCTGGAACAAGTGTAGCTGCGGACGAAGAACAGGTGGAGGCCTTTCTACAGTCCGAGCTAGCCAAGTTCGACGGATTGATGGGGGTGTCGCCCATTGCGGAGCACACCATCACTATGCGGGATGCGTACCCTATGAAGCAGAGGTACTACCCGAAGAAGCCGGCCATGCAGAAGATCATCAACGAGCAAGTTGATGAGCTTCTGCGAGATGATAGGATCGAGCCATCGAAGAGCCCATACAGTGCACCGATTGTACTTGTGGGGAAGAAGACCGGAGAGATGCGGATGTGCGTGGACTATCGCCAGCTCAACGCGAAATCCATCCCGGACGCCGGACCCGTTGCCACGGATCAACCACATCCTGGAGAAACTCAAGGACGCGAAGTACATATCTTCGCTGGACTTGAAGAGCGGGTATTGGCAAATACCTATGGCCCGGGACAGCAAGGAGTACACCGCGTTCACAGTGCCTGGCAGAGGCCTTTTTCATTGGAAGGTGATGCCGTTCGGACTACATTCGGCCCCGGCTACATTTCAGCGGGCTTTGGATGGAGTCATCGGACCAGATATGGAGCCGCACGCGTTTGCGTACCTCGACGATATCGTCGTAGTAGGACGCACCCTCCAGGAGCATCTGGATAACCTACGAGAGGTGTTCCGGAGGCTTCGGAACGCGAACTTGCGCCTGAATAAGGCCAAGTGCAGCTTCTTCCAAAAGAACATCATTTACCTGGGGCACTAGGTCAGCGAAGGTGGAATCCACACCGATCCCAGCAAGATCGCAGCGATAAAAGAACTCCAGCCGCCAACGACAGTCAGGGAGTTACGGAGATGCTTAGGCATCGCTTCCTGGTACCAGAGATTTGTGCCGAACTTCGCCACTCTGGTACAACCCATGTCGTCGTTGTTAAAGAAGGGCCAGCGATGGGTTTGGAGTGAGGAACAACATCTAGCGTTCGAGGCTTTAAAGACGAGTCTCACGCAAGCACCAGTTTTAGCCTGCCCAGACTTCGCTGAGCGCTTCACACTCCAGACAGACGCGAGCGACATCGGACTAGGAGCAGTGCTGACACAACAGATCTAGGGAACAGAACGCGTTATCGCATACAGACGCCTCTCAGTAGCCGAAAGCCATTATTCGACTACGGAGAAGGAGTGCCTGGCCATTGTGTGGGCGATAAGGAAACTGCGATGTTACTTGGAAGGCTACGAGTTCGACGTAGTCACGGACCACCTGGCGTTAAAATGGTTGAACAGTATCTAGAACCCTACTGGAAGGATTGCGCGCTGGGCGTTAGAGCTACAACAGTTCCGCTTCAACGTGCATTACCGCCGCGGGGATCAAAACATCGTAGCCGACGCTTTGTCCAGACAGCCCTTGGAGACTCTACAGCAGGTCACTCAGGAGAGCCCACTCTGTGCGTGGACAACCCGGATGCTGGAGTTAACCAAGAGGGAACCCGAGAAGTATCCAGAATACCTGAGGGAGAACGACCAGCTCTATCGACGAGGAGGTTTTCGCCCGGACGACGAAGATTACACACCTTGGAAGTTGTGCGTGCTGAAACCACAACGCCAACGGGTGTTGCAGGAATGCCACGACCAGCCCACAGCCGAACATCAGGGGGTACGGAAGACCCTAAATAGGATTCGCCAGCGTTATTTCTGGCCAGGCCTCTTCCGGGACGTAGCACGTTACGTACGGAAGTGCGAGACCTGCCAGAAATTTAAGATTAGTCAACTGAAACCTCCGGGACAGATGCACACCCGGCAAGTACATGCACCATTCGACGTGCTCTGTGCAGACTTCGTGGGACCACTCCCGCGCTCTACTCACGGGAACACCATGTTACTGGTATTTTTCGACGCCTTTTCGAAGTGGGTGGAGCTGGTGCCCTTGCGCAAAGCAACGGCAGCACACCTGATGCGCTCGTTCCGAGAACGAATTTTGGCCAGGTTTGGAGTGCCGAAGATGCTAGCCTGCGACAACGGAACGCAGTTCACAAGTCGAGCTTTCGCGACGTTTTGCAAACAGCTGGGCATGACTCTGCAGCACACCGCGCCGTACACCCCGCAGCAGAACCCCACGGAGAGAGTAAACAGGACCGTGAAGACCATGGTAGCACAGTACCTGGGCGATCAGCAGCGTGGGATGAACGCCTCCCCGAGATCAGCCTGGCGATCAACACCAGCGCCTCGGACACCACACGATTTAGCCCAGCGTACCTCGTACAAGGGCGCGAGCCTCGTTTGCCGGGAGCCCTCTACGAGGAGGTGCCGCCTGTCATACGGGCGAATCACGGATGCCCGAGGAGAAGGAGCAACACCTGCAGGACGTTTTCAAGATCGTCGCCGAGAATGCGCGGCAAGCAAGCGCAGAACAAGGGAAACACTACAACTTACGCCGCCGAGAGTGGAAGCCGGCCATCGACGACTTCATACTATTGAGACAACATCATTTGTCGAAGGCAGCCGATGGATTCGCCGCCAATCTACGGCACCCCTCTACGATGGACCTTACCGGGTTGTGAGTTACATCTCACTCGCGATTCTACGCCTGCAAGACGTCGGAACGAAGAAGAGACGCCGTGCTGGATTGGCCGATCTGAAGGCTTTCCACGGAGAGGAATCGACCATGAAACGACGCCACATTTATAATTTAAGTTAATATATATTAGAAATAAAAGAAAAGATATCTTTAAGCCCGGCATACCCCGTAGTTATTTGAAACAGAAGCATAGGCATAGGCAAAGGCAAGGGCATAGACAGAAAAATGCGAAACAGGGCAAGAAACATAAGAAACCCCCAGTCACTCGGCACCCATGCCTAGTAACGGTGCCTCGGTACCCAGAACTTGTGCACACACAAGTAACGGTGCCTCGGTACCCAGAGCTCGCGCATTTAGGCAGGCAACCATCGAACACTTGCACAAGTAACGGTGCCTCGGTACCCAGAGCTCGCGCATTTAGGCAGGCAACCGTCGAACACTTGCACTAGTAACGGTGCCTCGGTACCCAGAGCTCGCGCATTTAGGCAGGCAACCGTCGAACACTTGCACTAGTAACGGTGCCTCGGTACCCAGAGCTCGCGGACACACAAAGTAACGGTGCCTCGGTACCCAGAGTGCGTGCACAGACCAGGAGCGACGCTAAGCAGGCAGCGACGCTGGGCAAGCGAACAGCGCCGTGCAGGCAGCGAAGTGCAGGCAGAGCTGAAGCAGCCAGGCAAGATCGGCCGAAGGCAGCGGCGATAGACAAGCAGTGGCGACAGGCAAGCAGCGGTGACATGCGAGCAGCGGCGACATGTACGCAGCAGCGGCGAAGTAGGAAGTAGGCAGGGACTAATTAAAATAAGGACTAGTGCTTAGAGATCGAAGAAAATCCAGTGAATAGAAAACCATGTTAAATATTAACGAAATTTCCCTGCAGTGATTATTTAAAACAATATACCCGGTGTTACATTCTCCCTCTAGGGTAGGCAAAAGTGTCGTGTCCGTGTGTGTGCCGTTGTGAGTGTGTATTAGCAGAGTCGCGCTTTCTGGTATGCCGGTGCTCCGCTGGCCAGTAAGCGAGCCTGCGTGTACACACGCATAGTTCGTGTCGTGAGTGAACGTCAGTTGGCGAGTGGGTGCGTGAGCGTGTGCTTCAGCAAGTTGCGGCGTGGTGGAATACACCACCGAGCGACTTGTGGGAGCGCAGGCGAGAGTACCTGCGGTCATGGGCATTCTGCACGACCAACGGCCGATCGTGAGTGTCGTGCGTGAAACGTTAGTTGGCAAGTGGTTTGATGTTAAAGTGTTCTTTTCTTTTCCTTTTTTTCACAACACTTCACACCACGTTTTATTTTGAGATTGAGGCTCCTGCTCACGGTCGCCATCTAATTAGTTAAACACTTAGTAGTTTGATTTATGTCATTTATTGGATGAAGCGGTACTCCGCTTCATTTGAATATTGAATCGATAATGTTCTTATGATCTACATAAAAAAGGTTTCCACATAATTACACATAATATAATCATAAACAACACACACTTTTGTAAAATTCACAAACACACCTTAATGTCTAAGCACAAAATGTAATCAAAGAACGAGAGCCCGTCGATTAACTTTGGTTCCCACAGATCATAAAACCAAAAACGCGAACAATAACAAATAATTGCTTGAACCCGATCACCCAGATAATTGTCCCCCAATTTGATCACTTGGCTAGCCTCATTGTTTACAGCGAGCCAACTGAAATACCAAAACTTTATCGCTCGAGTTTCCGCTCAGGCACTTGTCTCAGGATTCTCCAATTAGCTTTATTTATCGGGAACCTCTCCCTCTCTCAATGAGAGAACATTAAAATCAAATCAGCCAAACTCTCTTAAAGAGAACATTAGAATCAAATTAGCTAAACTCTCTTAAAGAGTTTGCTCTAACACCCACTCTGCCTATATAAACCCAGGCACGCGTCTAAGAAGTAGTTCAGTAAACTTTCAGTTTATTTGTTCAGTTCAGCTTAGATCTGTTCAGTTCAGCTCAGTCCCGAGCACCGAGTACGCTATCAACAGCGATAACCCGCTAAAGTCTGTTATCAAAACCTAGTGATAATCTAAAGGCTCTAGTTCTTCCTTTGGAAGTAAATAAAAAGTATTTAAATGAGTTTTTAATTTTTTTATTGAACCCTCGGTCTGAATTCGTTAATGGCGCAGCCGGTAGGATAAAAAGAAAAAGTTGTGCGACTCGTTTACCGATATCAATCTAGTGATAAAAGATCTTTGTACGACCATGCGTATCCTTTTGTGATTGACTACGCGAATCGGCACTAAGGTAAAAGTGCATCGTAATATAATAAACTCTATTTATCCGCCAAAGAACTTCACGTATAATCGGTGATTTATACACAATAGTCAATCTACTGCATACAAAGAACAATAAAAGTGTAAAAACAACCAACCATAAAAGTGTTAAAACAACCAACCAAAAAAAAAAAAAACTCTGCTAAAACAAAACAATAAAATCATGGCAACCGAACAAGTCCAACTGTTGTCGGAGCCCCACCTGAATCAAGCGTTAGGTCAAATTAGACAAATACCTACATTCAGCGGAAACACTCAAGAACTCAGTGCCTTTATCAAAAGGATCGAGTTCGTACTTCAATTATACCCAACAACTGACACCCGATAGAAGCATGTGTTCTTCAGTGCATTGAGATGCAACTCGCATGAGATGCCCAACGCGTATCCCAACTATCCGGAGCCAAAAACTAGCCAGACCTGATGAATGCCCTTATCAATGAGTACAAAACCCAGACACCATATGAGGAGCTGCTTCGACGTCTCTACAACACACCCTTCCCTGGAAATATCCGTAAGTTCGTCGAAGATCTAGAAATTAAGTCATTTATCATATCAAACAAACTCATGTTAGAGAACGATATTAATAACACTATAGTTTACACAAATGCGTTAAACACTACAATTAAAAATGTAATCAGGAGAAAGTTACCTGATAGGCTATTTATGACTCTTGCTAGATCCGATATCTCAACAGTATCCAAACTCAAACAAGTAGCGCAAGAAGAAGGCGTATACGAAGGACCTTATAACGACCGAACAAAACCCCAAAATAACTCTAACTCAAACCCTTCCCAAAACTCAAAGAGTAAAGGACAAAATCAAAATTTCGTGAGCAATGCATGACAAAAATAAATCTTATCCAAGCACTAGTTCCAAACCAGTGGAATCAAGCCCACAAGTTTTCAATGAATTTAAGCAAAAACTTAATTTAGGTAGAGCCCAAAATTCCCTTAATTACCAACAACAAATCCTTCAGTTAAAAGGCAAAGAGAAAGTGCTAGTGGCCAACACAAGGTGGACACAGGCGAAAACTTTCTTCAACCAGCCTCGGAATCGGAAAGCGACTCAGAGGAAAAGGAAGCCCATTCTTAAAAATTAAAATGAATAATATTACTCTTAGATGCCTAGCAGACACTGGTTCATCTATCAATATTATGAAACAAAATTTTGGAATTTCCCAACCAAACCTTCTAAAGTAAAAGTCCACACTATAAATGGCACTATAGTATTAAACCAAAGCGTTTCATTGCATTCAAGCAAACTTTATCACGATTTTTTAGAAAAATATGACTAACTGTTAAGTAGAAATTATTTAGAGTCAACTAATGCTCAAATTAACTACTCAACTCAAACGGTCAATATAAATGGATATCCATTTAAAATGTGGTACGACCACACCCAAACAGATGAGTCCAAGGCTACTAATGAGTGCCCTAAGTCATCTAACACAGAGGAAACTCCTCTACTTACCCCAAAAAAAGGAGAAAACCCTCCTAAAAATTAAGCGGAAACCCCACTTAAGAAAAAGATGAGTCCAATGTCACCAATGAGTACCCCAAGTCATCTAAGTTAGAAGATCACAAGATTTCTAAAACTGAGGAAACCCCCTCTTAATACACCTCCCATAGAAGAAGCCCTTCTAGAAATACCCTCTAACGGTATTAGACGACGAGTTAAGAGAATGTATTCAGATTGGAACATCTGAATACAGAAGAAAGGATGTCTTGCTAGAGTACAATGATATTCAGTACAGAGAAGGTGAGAATTTGACCTTCACAAGTACGATTAAACATTATATTCTTACAAAGCACGAAGACCCTATTTATAAAAAACCTCATAAATACCCCCAAGCGTTTGATCAAGAGGTCAACAAACAAATTAACGAAATGATAGAACAAAATATAATTAGGAAATCTAAATCCCATTATTGTTCTCCAATTTGGATTGTCCCAAAGAAAAACGATGATTTTGGCAAACCAAAATTTCGATTAGTCATAGACTATTGCAGTCTCAATGAAATAACCATTGACGACAAATTCCCTATTCCTGTAATGGACGAAATATAAGACAAGCTTGGACGCTGTCAATACTTCCCAACTATTGATTTAGCTAAAGGTTTCCAACAAATTCAAATGGACCCGCGATCAATATCCAAAACCGCATTTTCAACAAAACACGGACATTCCGAATTCGTATGCCCTTTGATCTGAAAAATGCACCAGCAACTTTTCAACGTTGCAGAGATCGCTCTGGTGGACACCAAGTTGTCCACGATCAGAAACTTTACTCTGTACATATAAGGCCTAGGCCACCCTTAGATAATATCATTTATTCCACTTCATTAGAGGAACACATTATATCATTGAAAAGAGTATTCGAAAAGCTACGATCAGCTAACTTAAAATTGCAACTTGAAAAATGTGAATTTCTGAAGAAAGAAACAGAATTTCTTGGTCACATTATCATTATTATATTAACAGACGGTATAAAACCGAACCCTAACAAAATAAACGCAATTGTTAATTTTCCCATTCCTAAAACTACAAAAGGAATAAAGTCTTTTCTTGGACTCTGCGGATTTTACCGTAAGTTCATCCCCAATTTTGCAAAAATAGCAAAACCAATGACACTCAAATTAAAAAAGGAGCAATAATCAATACAGAAGATAACGATTACATGTCGGCTTTCGAAAAACTAAAAGTACTCATCACGTCCGATCCAATACTAATATACCCCAATTTCGAAAAGAAATTTTCATTAACAACAGATGCGAGTAATATAGCTATAGGTGCTGTATTATCTCAAGAGCATAAACCCATTTGCTATGCAAGCAGAACTCTTAACGAACACGAACTCAATTACTCAGCAATAGAAAAAGAACTATTAGCTATAGTAAGGGCAACAAAATATTTCAGGTCTTACCTATTCAGTAGAAAGTTCAAAATATTAAGCGATCATAGGCCACTTGTACGGCCGGCATACCCCGTAGTTATTTGAATACGAAAGCATAAGCATAGGCAAAGGCAAGGGCGTAGACAAAACATGCGAAACAGGGCAAGAAACATAAGAAACCCCCAGTCACTCGGCACCCATGCCTAGTAACGGTGCCTCGGTACCCAGAGCTTGTGCACACACAAGTAACGGTGCCTCGGTACCCAGAGCTCGCGCATTTAGGCAGGCAACCATCGAACACTTGCACAAGTAACGGTGCCTCGGTACCCAGAGCTCGCGCATTTAGGCAGGCAACCGTCGAACACTTGCACTAGTAACGGTGCCTCGGTACCCAGAGCTCGCGGACACACAAAGTAACGGTGCCTCGGTACCCAGAGTGCGTGCACAGACCAGCAGCGACGCTAAGCAGGCAGCGACGCTGGGCAAGGCCGAAGGCAGCGGCGACAGACAAGCAGCGGCGACAGACAAGCAGCGGCGACAGGCAAGCAGCGGCGACATGCGAGCAGCAGCGAAAAGGGAAGTTGCGAAATTAGGCCAAGGGCAGTTGATCCCGAGCAGCCAGCAGAGTAGGCAGCAAAGTGCTCTCTCTCAATAAAATACCAAGTGAAACAAAAGTAATTTACAGTGCCAAGTCCTGCCAAGTGCCAGCCCAAGGACCCCCAAAGGACGAAACAACAACATGAATCCTGTCGCAGGAGAGTCAAGGTGAGCTGAAGTAAACATAAAACAATGAGAGCGCAGTTAGAGCTAGCGTAAATGGTGTGAAGTAGGAAGTAGGCAGGGACTAATTAAATTAAGGACTAGTGCTTAGAGATCGAAGAAAATCCAGTGAATAAAAAACCATGTTAAATATTAACGAAATTTCCCTGCAGTGATTATTTAAAACAATATACCAGGTGTTACATTCTTCCCCTCTATGGTAGGCAAAAGTGTCGTGTCCGTGTGTTAGCGGAGTCGCGCTTTCTGGTATGCCGGTGCTCCGCTGGCCAGTAAGCGAGTCTGCGTGTACACACGCATAGTTCGTGTCGTGAGTGAACGTCAGTTGGCGAGTGGGTACGTCAGCGTGTGCTTCAGCAAGTTGCGGCGTGGTGGAATACACCATCGAGCGACTTGTGGGAGCGCAGGCGAGAGTACCTGCGGTCACGGGCATTCTGCACGACCAACGGCCGATCGTGAGTGTCGTGCGTGAAACGTAAGTTGGCAAGTGGGTGTGAAACGTGTACCCTAACGAGTTTGCGGCGTGGTGCAATACACCACTGAGCGGCTCGTGGGGGTACAAGCAAGAACACCTGCGGTCACGGGCGTTCTGTACGACCACCGATCGACCGTGAAGGGGCACCGTGAGCGAGCGATAGTTGGCAAGCGAGGTGCGAAGAGCGTGCACTTTACCTAGTTGCGGATGGTGGAATACACCAACGAGCGACTTAGGGAGTGCAAGCGAAAAGCACCCGCGGCCACGTGCGTTCCTCACGATAGGCCGCCAACTCGGCACGCGTGACACGCGACACGTGCCCGTGAGCCTCGAAAGGACCGCGTGGTGGCGGAGACCATTACCACGTGGTTAGCAAACGAGCACACGTACATTATGTGGGTCATGCCCATAGCCGATACCCTGTAAACGACCCATTGAGGTCTGACCTGCTAGTAACCTCTTTACTAAAGTCATAGAAAGTCCTAGTATTTATAAATTTTCTGTAAAGACCCTGGCTAGACTGAGATATGTACCCCAGCCTGAGAAAGCATCCTTACAGTAACGTAAAAGATTCCAATATGACTTATCCAGAGTTCAAATTCAAGAAAACTTCCTAGGAGGAGATAACCCAGTTTCCATTACCACAGCAGCTACTGTGCATAGCGCACAAGAAGACAATCAAAGCAACATTTCCTTAACCGAAAGACCCCTCAATTAATAAAACAGACAATTAGAATTATTTAAAGACAATTTTGACGATGTCCAAATAATAGATTCTTCCATAAAACAAGAATAAAAATTATTTAATTTATTAATCTTCTTCTTCTTTAATGTCCATTACAACCCGTCATCGGGTTACGGCCGACCACAGCGTATCGCGCCAGCAGCCTCTGCTCCTTGCGCGCCTCCTCCAATTGGTTACACCAAGCGTAGCCAGGTTCATTTGAATGCGAAGGTCGTTCCCGGTGCGAACAGGACCAAAGATCTTACAGAGAATTTTTCTCTCGAACAGTCCAAGTGCTGCTGCATCCGTTTGTGATAGTACCCATGCTTCTGCGCCATATAAGAGCACAGGTAGGATGAGCGTCTTGTAGAGTGTCAGTTTTGTCGGTCGAGAGAGAGCTCTGCTACACATCTGCTTACTGAGCCCATAGTAACACCTGTTGGCAGATGTGATTCTCCGCTTGATCTCCATGCTGATGTTGTTGCTTGAGTTGACGGCGGTACCAAGGTATATAAAATCCTTGACAACTTCAAAGGTATAGCTGCCAGCATCTATTTGGGATCCTAGGTGCTGGATTCCTTGCAGCATATACTTGGTTTTACCCTCGTTTACCTCCAAACCCACTTTTGCTGACTCCTTTTCGATCGCAGAAAATACTGCTGTAATATCTCGCTTGCAACGTCCAATGATGTCGATATCATCGGCGTATGCAAGCAGTTGGACACTTTTATAAAAAATACTGCCATTTCGATGTTCCTCAGCATTTCGCAGCACCCCTTCCATCACCAGGTTGAAGAGCTTGCACAGGGGATCGCCTTGTCTGAAATCTCGCACGGTATTGAAAGGTTCGGAGAGGTTCTTTCCTACCTTGACGGAGCTTGTAGTGCTGCTCAACGTCATTCTGCACAGCAGAAACAGCTTCGCAGGTATACCGAACTTGTAGTCGACAAAGAGATGGTGTGTGTCGACCTGTTATCGTGGGTCTTCTCCAGGATTTGGCGTAATGCAAAGATCTGGTCTATGGTGGATTTACCAGGTCTAAAGCCGCACTGGTAAGGTCCAACCAGTATGTTGGCATACGGCTTTAGTCTTTCGCAGATTACGCTTGCGGCGGTCTGAAGCGATTTTCTATAGGCCGCGTTCTTTGCAGCGTGTGCATTGCGACACTCCTCGTCGTACCATTAGTTTCGTGGTGTCAATCTCTTGAACACAATGGTTTCAACTGCGGCGGTGCGCATGGAGTGGGATATGTGTGCCCAGTATCCGTCTGCGTCTTCGGGTAAAGATTCAGGCTGGCGGAGCAATTCCGAGAGGTGAGTGGAGAAGGCTTCGGCTGCCCGTTGTGATCGCAGCTTAGCGACGTCCAGCTTTCGCTGTGTGCTGGGGTGTACGTTTTTTGCACTGCAGAGTCGCATGCGTATCTTGGCTGCGACAAGATAGTGGTCGGAGTCAATGTTCACTCCGCGAAACGTACGAACGTCCAGCACATTTGAAGCATGCCTTCCGTCAATCACAACGTGATCAATTTGGATTTTCGTTTTTTGATCAAGGGACCGCCATGTGGCCTTGTGGATATCGAGATGCCGGAATCAACTTACTACTATGTTTCGCGCCGCGGCGAAGTCAATCAGCCTGAGACCGTTGTTCGAGGAGGTCTCATGGAGGCTGAACTGTCCGACGGTGGGACCAAAGATACGTTCCCGACCAACCTTCGCGTTGAAGTCCCCGAGGATAATCTACACGTCGTGGGCTGGGCAACGGTCATATGCGTCCTCGAGTCTCGTGTAGAACGCATCCTTAACGGCATCATCCTTTTCTTCCGTCGGCGCGTGCGCACAATTTAGGCTGATGTTGAAGAATTTAGCCTTGATACGGATTGTAGCGCTAGCCTTTCACTCACAGGAGTGAATCTAGAGACATGGTGGCGAAGTCTACTGCTAACTACAAATCCGCATCTGAATTCGCGCCTCTCCGCATGGCAGCTGTAGTAGATGTCACAGGTTACTGCAATGAAGCAACCTTGTCCTGTCCATCTCATTTCCTGTATGGCGGTAATGTCAGCCTTGACTGACTTGAGGGTTTCCGCCAACTGGATAGTGGCACCTTCCCTATTAAGGGTCCGACATTCCAGGTGCATATCCTTAAATCGGAGTCCTTTTTCGCTCGGTGGTCGTCAACATTTAGGGGTATCTCATCCGAGGCTGATGTTTTGGTTTTCATTGGTTGTATTATTTTACGTAGCGGGTCCCAAGCCCTGCGTACAACCGTTGAGCGTCCGGATGACTCGCTGTACACATTAGCTCACTACCAAGCGGATGCTAGCATAGCTACCCAGGTGACGCCGCGAGGAGGCTGTGTATCAACTTGCACTTGTATGGAAAATTCAGAGATCGCTCTGGTGGACACCAAGTTGTCCACGGTCAGAAACTTTACTCTGTACATATAAGGCCTAGGCCACCCTTAGATAATATTATCATTTATTCCACTTCATTAGAGGAACACATATCATTGAAAAGAGTATTCGAAAAGCTACGATCAGCTAACTTAAAATTGCAACTTGACAAATGTGAATTTCTGAAGAAAGAAACAGAATTTCTTGGTCACATTATCATAACAGACGGTAGGTTTTACTAACGGTTAGGTTTTACTAACCCTAACAAAATAAAAGCAATTGTTAATTTTCCCATTCCTAAAACCACAAAAGGAATAAAGTCTTTTCTTGGACTCTGCGGATTTTACCGTAAGTTCATCCCCAATTTTGCAAAAATAGCAAAACCAATGACACTCAAATTTAAAAAAGGAGCAATAATCAATACAGAAGATAACGATTACATGTCGGCTTTCGAAAAACTAAAAGTACTCATCACGTCCGATCCAATACTAATATACCCCAATTTCGAAAAGAAATTTTCATTAACAACAGATGCGAGTAATATAGCTATAGGTGCTGTATTATCTCAAGAGCATAAACCCATTTCCTATGCAAGCAGAACTCTTAACGAACACGAACTCAATTACTCAGCAATGGAAAAAGAACTATTAGCAATAGTAAGGGCAACAAAATATTTCAGGTCTTACCTATTCAGTAGAAAGTTCAAAATATTAAGCGATCATAGGCCACTTGTATGGCTAAGTAACGTAAAAGATTCCAATATGAAATTACAAAGATGGAAGATAAAGTTAAATGAATATAATTATAATATCCAATACCTACCTGGTAAGGAAAATCATGTCGCTGATGACTTATCCAGAGTTCAAATTCAAGAAAACTTCCTAGGAGGAGATAACCCAGTTTCCATTACCACAGCAGCTACTGTGCATAGCGCACAAGAAGACAATCAAAGCCACATTTCCTTAACCGAAAGACCCCTCAATTATTATAACAGACAATTAGAATTATTTAAAGACAATTTTGACGATGTCCAAATAATAAGATACTTTCATAAAACAAGAATAAAAATTAGTTAATTTATTAATCTTCTTCTTCTTTAATGTCCATTACAACCCGTCATCGTGTTACGGCCGACGTCAGCGTCACGCGCCAGCAGCCTCTGCTCCTTGCGCGCCTCCTCCAATTGGTTACACCAAGCGACCATCCATCGGAGCCGTGGTCGTCCCCTTCGCCGTCGCACAACATGCCCGAGCCAGCCCATACGTTGTATTGTAATGCGCCGGACTACGTCAATGTCGCCGTAGAGCTCATACAGTTCGTGGATCATTCGAATGCGAGGGTCGTTCCCAGTGCGAACAGGACCAAAGATCTTACGGAGAATTTTTCTCTCGAACACTCCAAGTGCTGCTGCATCCGTTTGTGATAGTACCCATGCTTCTGCGCCATATAAGAGCACGGTTAGGATGAGCGTCTTGTAGAGTGTCAGTTTTGTCGGTCGAGAGAGAGCTCTGCTACACATCTGCTTACTGAGCCCATAGTAACACCTGTTGGCAGATGTGATTCTCCGCTTGATCTCCATGCTGATGTTGTTGCTTGAGTTGACGGCGGTACCAAGGTATATAAAATCCTTGACAACTTCAAAGGTATAGCTGCCAGCATCTACTTGGGATCCTAGGTGCTGGGATTCCTTGCTACTGGACAGCATATACTTGGTTTTACCCTCGTTTACCTCCAAACCCACTTTTGCTGACTCCTTTTCGATCGCAGAAAATACTGCTGTAATATCTCGCTTGCAACGTCCAATGATGTCGATATCATCGGCGTATGCAAGCAGTTGGACAATTTTATAAAAAATACTGCCATTTCGATGTACCTCAGCATTTCGCAGCACCCCTTCCATCACCAGGTTGAAGAGGTTGCAAGAGGGATCGCCTTGTCTGAAACCTCGCACGGTATTGAAAGGTTCGGAGAGGTTCTTTCCTACCTTGACGGAGCTTGTAGTGCTGCTCAACGTCATTCTGCACAGCAGAATCAGCTTCGCAGGTATACCGAACTCAGACATGGTGACAAATAGGCGATCTCTTATCGGGCTATCGAAAGCAGCCTTATAGTCGACAAAGAGATGGTGTGTGGCGACCTGTTTCTCGTGGGTCTTCTCCAGGATTTGGCGTAATGCAACGATCTGGTCTATGGTGGATTTACCAGGTCTAAAGCCGCACTGATAAGGTCCAATCAGAATGTTGGCATACGGCTTTAGTCTTTTGCAGATTACGCTTGCTAGGACCTTGTATGAGATGGCGATGAGACTGATTCCCCGGTAAGTGGCACAAATTGTCGGGTCACTCTTCTTAAGGACAGGACAAAGGACACTGAGATTCCAATCGTTGGACATGCCTTCCCTTAGCCATATTTTGCAAAGGAGCTGATGCATGCACCATATCAGGTCGCTGCCGCCGGCCTTAACAATTCCGCGGTAAGCCATGCTTTGTTGTTTTTGAGTCGCATTATTGCGTCTCGGACCTCGTCATGGCTAGGTGGTGGAATATTCACGTTGTCGCTGATTGGTGTCGTCAGTGTGTCTTCTCCAGCGATGTTGTTGCCATTGAGCAACTTGACGAAGTGCTCTATCCATATTAGCAAATTATCCTGCTTATCCGTAACCAGGTTTTAAAACCTTGGGTCATGCGATTGACCCGTTGGTAGAATTTCAGGGCATCGTTCATGCCTCGAGACATCTCGATTTCCTGACACTCGCGTCTTTCCTGCTCCCGTTTCTTCCGTCTGGAAAGACGCTTCTCTTCCCTCCTCTTCTTTCGATAACCGTCTCGCGTTGCGGCGGTCTGAAGCGTTTTTTTATAGGCCGCGTTCTTCGCAGCGTGTGCATTGCGACACTCCTCGTCGTACCATTGGTTTCGTGGTGTCAATCTCTTGAACCCAATGGTTTCAACTGCGGCGGTGCGCATGGAGTGGGATATGTGTGCCCAGTATCCGTCTGCGTCTTCGGGTAAAGATTCAGGCTGGCGGAGCAATTCCGAGAGGTGAGTGGAGAAGGCTTCGGCTGCCCGTTGTGATCGCAGCTTAGCCTTGTCCAGCTTTCGCTGTGTGCTGGGGTGTACGTTTTTTTGCACTGCAGAGTCGCATGCGTATCTTGGCTGCAACAAGATAGTGGTCGGAGTCAATGTTCACTCCGCGAAACGTACGAACGTCCAGCACACTTGAAGCATGCCTTCCGTCAATCACAACGTGATCAATTTGGTTTTTCGTTTTTTGATCAAGGGACCGCCATGTGGCCTTGTGGATATCGAGATGCCGGAATCTGGTGCTACTCACTACCATGTTTCGCGCCGCGGCGAAGTCAATCAGCCTGAGACCGTTGTTGGATGCTGAACTGTCCGACGGTGGGGCCAAAGATACGTTCCCGACCAACCTTCGCGTTGAATTCCCCGAGGATAATCTTCATTTCATTTCCTGTATGGCGGTAATGTCAGCCTTGACTGACTTGAGGGTTTCCGCCAACTGGATAGTTGCACCTTCCCTATTAAGGGTCCGGACATTCCAGGTGCATATCCTTAAATCGGAGTCCTTTTTCGTTCGGTAGTCGTCAACATTCAGGGGTATCTCATCCGAGGCTGATGTTTTGGTTTTCATTGGTTGTATTATTTAACGTAGCGGGTCCCAAGCCCTGCGTACAACCGTTTAGCGTCCGGATGACTCGCTGTACACATTAGCTCACTACCTACCGGATGCTAGCATAGCTACCCAGGTGACACCGCGAGGAGGCTGTGTATCAACTTGCACTTGTATGGAAAATCCAGAGATCGCTCTGGTGGACACCAAGTTGTCCACGGTCAGAAACTTTACTCTGTACATATAAGGCCTAGGCCACCCTTAGATAATATTATAATTTATTCCACTTCATTAGAGGAACACATAATATCATTGAAAAGAGTATTCAAAAAGCTACGATCAGCTAACTTAAAATTGCAACTTGACATATGTGAATTTCTGAAGAAAGAAACAGAATTTCTTGGTCACATTATAGGAACCTTCATGCCAAATTTGGTTTCTCTAGCTTTTTTAATAGCTGAGATCTGTTGTCTCATACAGACGGACAGACGGACATCTCTCAATCGACTCGGCTAGTGATCCTGAGCAAGAATATATATACTTTATGGGGTCTGCCACGCCTCCTTATGCCTGTTACATACATTTTGCACAAAGTTAGTATACCCTTTTTTGACCATTTTCAATGGTAGAAGGGTATAATTAGTTATAAAGAAATGACCGACACCTTTGCCAAAGACCTAATTAAAGAATACCTCTGCACTAAGAAAAGTGTTATGTACTTCCTTAATGGAGCCGACTTTAAAGTCTTTCAAAATGCTTATATTCAAATTATAAGTCCCGACAATTTCACTAAAACTATGAGAACTAGTGGTAAGCTAATAGATAGGAGGAGATAACCCAGTTTCCATTACCACAGCAGCTACTGTGCATAGCGCACAAGAAGACAATCAAAGCCACATTTCCTTAACCGAAAGACCCCTCAATTATTATAACAGACAATTAGAATTATTTAAAGACAATTTTGACGATGTCCAAATAATAAGATACTTTCATAAAACAAGAATAAAAATTAGTTAATTTATTAATCTTCTTCTTCTTTAATGTCCATTATAACCCGTCATCGGGTTGCGGCCGACGTCAGCGTCACGCGCCAGCAGCCTCTGCTCCTTGCGCGCCTCCTCCAATTGGTTACACCAAGCGTAGCCAGGTCCTCCTCCACTTGGACCATCCATCGGAGCCGTGATCGTCCCCTTCGCCGTCGCACAACATGCCCGAGCCAGCTCATACGTTGTATTGTAATGCGCCGGACTACGTCAATGTCGCCGTAGAGCTCATACAGTTCGTGGATCATTCGAATGCGAGGGTCGTTCCCAGTGCGAACAGGACCAAAGATCTTACGGAGAATTTTTCTCTCGAACACTCCAAGTGCTGCTGCATCCGTTTGTGATAGTACCCATGCTTCTGCGCCATATAAGAGCACGGTTAGGATGAGCGTCTTGTAGAGTGTCAGTTTTGTCGGTCGAAAGAGAGCTCTGCTACACATCTGCTTACTGAGCCCATAGTAACACCTGTTGGCAGATGTGATTCTCCGCTTGATCTCCATGCTGATGTTGTTGCTTGAGTTGACGGCGGTACCAATGTATATAAAATCCTTGACAACTTCAAAGGTATAGCTGCCAGCATCTACTTGGGATCCTAGGTGCTGGGATTCCTTGCTACTGGACAGCATATACTTGGTTTTACCCTCGTTTACCTCCAAACCCACTTTTGCTGACTCCTTTTCGATCGCAGAAAATACTGCTGTAATATCTCGCTTGCAACGTCCAATGATGTCGATATCATCGGCGTATGCAAGCAGTTGGACAATTTTATAAAAAATACTGCCATTTCGATGTACCTCAGCATTTCGCAGCACCCCTTCCATCACCAGGTTGAAGAGGTTGCAAGAGGGATCGCCTTGTCTGAAACCTCGCACGGTATTGAAAGGTTCGGAGAGGTTCTTTCCTACCTTGACGGAGCTTGTAGTGCTGCTCAACGTCATTCTGCACAGCAGAATCAGCTTCGCAGGTATACCGAACTCAGACATGGTGACAAATAGGCGATCTCTTATCGGGCTATCGAAAGCAGCCTTATAGTCGACAAAGAGATGGTGTGTGGCGACCTGTTTCTCGTGGGTCTTCTCCAGGATTTGGCGTAATGCAACGATCTGGTCTATGGTGGATTTACCAGGTCTAAAGCCGCACTGATAAGGTCCAATCAGAATGTTGGCATACGGCTTTAGTCTTTTGCAGATTACGCTTGCTAGGACCTTGTATGAGATGGCGATGAGACTGATTCCCCGGTAAGTGGCACAAATTGTCGGGTCACTCTTCTTAAGGACAGGACAAAGGACACTGAGATTCCAATCGTTGGACATGCCTTCCCTTAGCCATATTTTGCAAAGGAGCTGATGCATGCACCATATCAGGTCGCTGCCGCCGGCCTTAAACAATTCCGCGGTAAGCCATGCTTTGTTGTTTTTGAGTCGCATTATTGCGTCTCGGACCTCGTCATGGCTAGGTGGTGGAATATTCACGTTGTCGCTGATTGGTGTCGTCAGTGTGTCTTCTCCAGCGATGTTGTTGCCATTGAGCAACTTGACGAAGTGCTCTATCCATATTAGCAAATTATCCTGCTTATCCGTAACCAGGTTTTAAAACCTTGGGTCATGCGATTGACCCGTTGGTAGAATTTCAGGGCATCGTTCATGCCTCGAGACATCTCGATTTCCTGACACTCGCGTCTTTCCTGCTCCCGTTTCTTCCGTCTGGAAAGACGCTTCTCTTCCCTCCTCTTCTTTCGATAACCGTCTCGCGTTGCGGCGGTCTGAAGCGTTTTTTTATAGGCCGCGTTCTTCGCAGCGTGTGCATTGCGACACTCCTCGTCGTACCATTGGTTTCGTGGTGTCAATCTCTTGAACCCAATGGTTTCAACTGCGGCGGTGCGCATGGAGTGGGATATGTGTGCCCAGTATCCGTCTGCGTCTTCGGGTAAAGATTCAGGCTGGCGGAGCAATTCCGAGAGGTGAGTGGAGAAGGCTTCGGCTGCCCGTTGTGATCGCAGCTTAGCCTTGTCCAGCTTTCGCTGTGTGCTGGGGTGTACGTTTTTTGCACTGCAGAGTCGCATGCGTATCTTGGCTGCAACAAGATAGTGGTCGGAGTCAATGTTCACTCCGCGAAACGTACGAACGTCCAGCACACTTGAAGCATGCCTTCCGTCAATCACAACGTGATCAATTTGGTTTTTCGTTTTTTGATCAAGGGACCGCCATGTGGCCTTGTGGATATCGAGATGCCGGAATCTGGTGCTACTCACTACCATGTTTCGCGCCGCGGCGAAGTCAATCAGCCTGAGACCGTTGTTGGATGCTGAACTGTCCGACGGTGGGGCCAAAGATACGTTCCCGACCAACCTTCGCGTTGAATTCCCCGAGGATAATCTTCATTTCATTTCCTGTATGGCGGTAATGTCAGCCTTGACTGACTTGAGGGTTTCCGCCAACTGGATAGTTGCACCTTCCCTATTAAGGGTCCGGACATTCCAGGTGCATATCCTTAAATCGGAGTCCTTTTTCGTTCGGTAGTCGTCAACATTCAGGGGTATCTCATCCGAGGCTGATGTTTTGGTTTTCATTGGTTGTATTATTTAACGTAGCGGGTCCCAAGCCCTGCGTACAACCGTTTAGCGTCCGGATGACTCGCTGTACACATTAGCTCACTACCTACCGGATGCTAGCATAGCTACCCAGGTGACACCGCGAGGAGGCTGTGTATCAACTTGCACTTGTATGGAAAATCCAGAGATCGCTCTGGTGGACACCAAGTTGTCCACGGTCAGAAACTTTACTCTGTACATATAAGGCCTAGGCCACCCTTAGATAATATTATAATTTATTCCACTTCATTAGAGGAACACATAATATCATTGAAAAGAGTATTCAAAAAGCTACGATCAGCTAACTTAAAATTGCAACTTGACATATGTGAATTTCTGAAGAAAGAAACAGAATTTCTTGGTCACATTATAGGAACCTTCATGCCAAATTTGGTTTCTCTAGCTTTTTTAATAGCTTAGATCTGTTGTCTCATACAGACGGACAGACGGACATCTCTCAATCGACTCGGCTAGTGATCCTGAGCAAGAATATATATACTTTATGGGGTCTGCCACGCCTCCTTATGCCTGTTACATACATTTTGCACAAAGTTAGTATACCCTTTTTTGACCATTTTCAATGGTAGAAGGGTATAATTAGTTATAAAGAAATGACCGACACCTTTGCCAAAGACCTAATTAAAGAATACCTCTGCACTAAGAAAAGTGTTATGTACTTCCTTAATGGAGCCGACTTTAAAGTCTTTCAAAATGCTTATATTCAAATTATAAGTCCCGACAATTTCACTAAAACTATGAGAACTAGTGGTAAGCTAATAGATAGGAGGAGATAACCCAGTTTCCATTACCACAGCAGCTACTGTGCATAGCGCACAAGAAGACAATCAAAGCCACATTTCCTTAACCGAAAGACCCCTCAATTATTATAACAGACAATTAGAATTATTTAAAGACAATTTTGACGATGTCCAAATAATAAGATACTTTCATAAAACAAGAATAAAAATTAGTTAATTTATTAATCTTCTTCTTCTTTAATGTCCATTACAACCCGTCATCGGGTTGCGGCCGACGTCAGCGTCACGCGCCAGCAGCCTCTGCTCCTTGCGCGCCTCCTCCAATTGGTTACACCAAGCGTAGCCAGGTCCTCCTCCACTTGGACCATCCATCGGAGCCGTGATCGTCCCCTTCGCCGTCGCACAACATGCCCGAGCCAGCTCATACGTTGTATTGTAATGCGCCGGACTACGTCAATGTCGCCGTAGAGCTCATACAGTTCGTGGATCATTCGAATGCGAGGGTCGTTCCCAGTGCGAACAGGACCAAAGATCTTACGGAGAATTTTTCTCTCGAACACTCCAAGTGCTGCTGCATCCGTTTGTGATAGTACCCATGCTTCTGCGCCATATAAGAGCACGGTTAGGATGAGCGTCTTGTAGAGTGTCAGTTTTGTCGGTCGAAAGAGAGCTCTGCTACACATCTGCTTACTGAGCCCATAGTAACACCTGTTGGCAGATGTGATTCTCCGCTTGATCTCCATGCTGATGTTGTTGCTTGAGTTGACGGCGGTACCAATGTATATAAAATCCTTGACAACTTCAAAGGTATAGCTGCCAGCATCTACTTGGGATCCTAGGTGCTGGGATTCCTTGCTACTGGACAGCATATACTTGGTTTTACCCTCGTTTACCTCCAAACCCACTTTTGCTGACTCCTTTTCGATCGCAGAAAATACTGCTGTAATATCTCGCTTGCAACGTCCAATGATGTCGATATCATCGGCGTATGCAAGCAGTTGGACAATTTTATAAAAAATACTGCCATTTCGATGTACCTCAGCATTTCGCAGCACCCCTTCCATCACCAGGTTGAAGAGGTTGCAAGAGGGATCGCCTTGTCTGAAACCTCGCACGGTATTGAAAGGTTCGGAGAGGTTCTTTCCTACCTTGACGGAGCTTGTAGTGCTGCTCAACGTCATTCTGCACAGCAGAATCAGCTTCGCAGGTATACCGAACTCAGACATGGTGACAAATAGGCGATCTCTTATCGGGCTATCGAAAGCAGCCTTATAGTCGACAAAGAGATGGTGTGTGGCGACCTGTTTCTCGTGGGTCTTCTCCAGGATTTGGCGTAATGCAACGATCTGGTCTATGGTGGATTTACCAGGTCTAAAGCCGCACTGATAAGGTCCAATCAGAATGTTGGCATACGGCTTTAGTCTTTTGCAGATTACGCTTGCTAGGACCTTGTATGAGATGGCGATGAGACTGATTCCCCGGTAAGTGGCACAAATTGTCGGGTCACTCTTCTTAAGGACAGGACAAAGGACACTGAGATTCCAATCGTTGGACATGCCTTCCCTTAGCCATATTTTGCAAAGGAGCTGATGCATGCACCATATCAGGTCGCTGCCGCCGGCCTTAAACAATTCCGCGGTAAGCCATGCTTTGTTGTTTTTGAGTCGCATTATTGCGTCTCGGACCTCGTCATGGCTAGGTGGTGGAATATTCACGTTGTCGCTGATTGGTGTCGTCAGTGTGTCTTCTCCAGCGATGTTGTTGCCATTGAGCAACTTGACGAAGTGCTCTATCCATATTAGCAAATTATCCTGCTTATCCGTAACCAGGTTTTAAAACCTTGGGTCATGCGATTGACCCGTTGGTAGAATTTCAGGGCATCGTTCATGCCTCGAGACATCTCGATTTCCTGACACTCGCGTCTTTCCTGCTCCCGTTTCTTCCGTCTGGAAAGACGCTTCTCTTCCCTCCTCTTCTTTCGATAACCGTCTCGCGTTGCGGCGGTCTGAAGCGTTTTTTTATAGGCCGCATTCTTCGCAGTGTGTGCATTGCGACACTCCTCGTCGTACCATTGGTTTCGTGGTGTCAATCTCTTGAACCCAATGGTTTCAACTGCGGCGGTGCGCATGGAGTGGGATATGTGTGCCCAGTATCCGTCTGCGTCTTCGGGTAAAGATTCAGGCTGGCGGAGCAATTCCGAGAGGTGAGTGGAGAAGGCTTCGGCTGCCCGTTGTGATCGCAGCTTAGCCTTGTCCAGCTTTCGCTGTGTGCTGGGGTGTACGTTTTTTGCACTGCAGAGTCGCATGCGTATCTTGGCTGCAACAAGATAGTGGTCGGAGTCAATGTTCACTCCGCGAAACGTACGAACGTCCAGCACATTTGAAGCATGCCTTCCGTCAATCACAACGTGATCAATTTGGTTTTTCGTTTTTTGATCAAGGGACCGCCATGTGGCCTTGTGGATATCGAGATGCCGGAATCTGGTGCTACTCACTACCATGTTTCGCGCTGCGGCGAAGTCAATCAGCCTGAGACCGTTGTTGGATGCTGAACTGTCCGACGGTGGGGCCAACTGATACGTTCCCGACCAACCTTCGCGTTGAATTCCTCGAGGATAATCTTCGTGTCGTAGGCTGGGAAACGGTCATATGCGTCCTCGAGTCTCGTGTAGAACGCATCCTTAACGGCATCATCCTTTTCTTCCGTCGGACAATTTAGGCTGATGTTGAAGAATTTAGCCTTGATACGGATTGTAGCTGGCCTTTCACTCACATGAGTGAATCTAGAGATATGGTGGCGAAGTCTACTGCTAACTACAAATCCGCATCCGAATTCGCGCCTCTCCGCATGGCAGCTGTAGTAGATGTCACAGGTTACTGCAATGAAGCAACCTTGTCCTGTCCATCTCATTTCCTGTATGGCGGTAATGTCAGCCTTGACTGACTTGAGGGTTTCCGCCAACTGGATAGTGGCACCTTCCCTATTAAGGGTCCGGACATTCCAGGTGCATATCCTTAAATCGTAGTCCTTTTTCGTTCGGTAGTCGTCAACATTTAGGGGTATCTCATCCGAGGCTGATGTTTTGGTTTTCATTGGTTGTATTATTTAACGTAGCTTGTCCCAAGCCCTGCGTACAACCGTTTAGCGTCCGGATGACTCGCTGTACACATTAGCTCACTACCTACCGGATGCTAGCATAGCTACCCAGGTGACACCGCGAGGAGGCTGTGTATCAACTTGCACTTGTATGGAAAATCCAGAGATCGCTCTGGTGGACACCAAGTTGTCCACGGTCAGAAACTTTACTCTGTACATATAAGGCCTAGGCCACCCTTAGATAATATTATAATTTATTCCACTTCATTAGAGGAACACATAATATCATTGAAAAGAGTATTCAAAAAGCTACGATCAGCTAACTTAAAATTGCAACTTGACATATGTGAATTTCTGAAGAAAGAAACAGAATTTCTTGGTCACATTATAGGAACCTTCATGCCAAATTTGGTTTCTCTAGCTTTTTTAATAGCTGAGATCTGTTGTCTCATACAGACGGACAGACGGACATCTCTCAATCGACTCGGCTAGTGATCCTGAGCAAGAATATATATACTTTATGGGGTCTGCCACGCCTCCTTATGCCTGTTACATACATTTTGCACAAAGTTAGTATACCCTTTTTTGACCATTTTCAATGGTCGAAGGGTATAATTAGTTATAAAGAAATGACCGACACCTTTGCCAAAGACCTAATTAAAGAATACCTCTGCACTAAGAAAAGTGTTATGTACTTCCTTAATGGAGCCGACTTTAAAGTCTTTCAAAATGCTTATATTCAAATTATAAGTCCCGACAATTTCACTAAAACTATGAGAACTAGTGGTAAACTAATAGATATCTAAACATATGCTCAATTTAAAGAAATTATCCTCAAAACACACAAAGAATTATTACACCCTGGCATAGAAAAACTCACACTTCAGTTCAAAGAACTTTGTTATTACCCCGATTATCAAAAACTTATCCAAAACATCATAAACGAATGTGAAATCCGTAACATTGCGAAAACCGAACATAGAAAAACAAAATCAGCCCTAGTAACAACCCTAGAAAATTTCAACCCCACAGACAAGTATGTCATGGATTTTTATTTAATAAACAATAAACAATTGCTATCATGTATTGACATTTATTCTAAAACAGCCTCACTGATAGAAGTAAATAGTAGAGATTGGCTTGAAGCTAAAAGAGCTAGTTTACGTATATTCAATGACATGGGTAAACCCATAGAAATAAAAGCCGACAAAGACTCCGCTTTCATGTGCACCGCACTCAAACTCTGGTTAGATTCAGAAGGAGTAACTCTAAACATAACAACGAGTAAAAATGGAATTTCTGATATTGAGAGATTTCATAAAACTGTCAACGAAAAGCTAAGAATAATAACAAGCGAGAATGAACTAGAAAACCAATTCACTAAGTTCGAAAAAATACTTTACGTATACAATCATAAAACAAAACACAACACAACTGGTCGAACACCAGCAGACATCTTCATTTATGCAGGAACCCCTGCCTATAACACGCAGCAAAATAAAATAGACAAAATTGACAAACTCAACGAAAGTAGACAAGACTACAGTATAGACACTAATATCAGAGAATCTCCTCTGGTTAGATCAAAAACAACTAACCCATTCAGAAAGACAGGAAACTTAAGACAAATAGATGATAAACATTTTGAAGAAACAAATAGAGGTAGAAAAAGATAATATATTATAAATCTAAGTTTAAAAAGAAAAAGAATATTAATAAAAGTAAATATAATAATTATATTTCCAGGCTTACTCCCGATCATGATAATCATGTTATGCCTACTATCAACAATTAGCACGCAAAACCTAGAACAAACCCCTATCCAGGCCAAAAACGGCTACTTAATCTTTCAAAACGGATCAATTGATTTACCTATAAACTATGAATATCCTTACTTATCTATGAATTTAACTAAAACCGAAATTATTTATGAAGAACATATCAAACAAACACAAGTCTTTGAAAATTTACCACAAATTCAGTATCTAACAGAGAAATAGATAAATGAATGCCATAAGAATTGCAAAACGTAACAAACGCGGTCTTGCAAATTGTATGGGAACTTTTTAAAAATACTTATTCGGCACATTAGATCAAGAAGATAAAGAAGAATTACAACAAAAAATAGGTAACATTTCCAAAAACAATGTACAAATAATCGAACTCAACCATGTAATAGAAGCCATTAATGAAGGAATAGAATTAACCAATCATTTAAACAATAATTTTCAAGGAGAACCAATGTTAGCCTTAATAATTTTCAACCTACAATAATTCACCGAATACATAGAAGACATAGAACTTGGTATGCAACTGACACGCTTAGGTATCTTCAATCCAAAACTTTTAAAACATGATTTCCTTACTCACGTAAATTCTGAAAAAAATTCTTAATATTGGCTTAAATCTGACACTAACGAAATTTTGATAATATCCCACATTCCGAGTGAAATAATTAAAACACCTATTTTTGAAATAATCCCATACCCCGACGAAAATAATAACTGAAACCATACATGACAAATATTTTTCGCATAATAACGAAACTTATCATTCTCTTTCAAAGTGAACGGACGCGTTTTTTTCTTGCTCTCCGAAGCTTAGTTTAATTATAAAGCAATCGGTGTTTCATAACTCTAAAAAATACTAACATTATCACTTAACCTGCTGATATTCAGAAATCCGTTTACTACGCGAGTGCACTCTTTTAATTTGCTAAACTAATCTTGTTTGCAAAAAGAGTTTTTTCGCTTCCTTCTTTCACTTTCATTTGTTTACGTTTCTATTTTTAGAAACGTTGTTATTGCTTCTGCAGAACCTTTTCTTTAACATCGACTTTCGTGAGCGAATTCGACTCTCTCGGGCTCTCACTAACTCTTTTTTTTATCTTTGTTGTTGTGCACTGCAGCACAAACTCTCTCACCGCGCTCTTCCTATCACAGTTTCTGTGTGTGCCTAACCTTTCCTCTCTCTCTATTTTTTTGTTGTGTGCATTTTTGACAGTGGTCACCCCTTATAATGGAAGGAGGAATTGTATGTTTTAAAAAACCTGCCAAAAGCAGATTACATCTGCTCAGGCAAGTATTTGTTGTTGGATCTGCAACAACGTAGCTCATGCAAAATGTGCGGGCTTCAGTGGCCCAATGGCCGATGCTGTAGCCAAGCGAAACGGGCTGCACTTTTGTTGTGATGCGTGTCGTGAGGTTGAGAACGATTTTGTATCGTTCATGCGCCAAACTAGGACGGGATTTAGGGAACTGTTTGGCAGTTTTCGCAAACTTGCCGATCTGTTCTCCGCGCTGGACACTTCATTAAATAGCCTTAAGCTACTAAATGAGTCTCCCAAGCGCAAAAAATCAGCTCAAAAGGAGCAGCCGTCAACTAGTGCCTGTCAGCCTCAGAACGTTGACCAACTCAGCACACCAATGACGTTGCCGCTGCTATCATTTACTACACCTGTAGTTACAAGATCAGCAGCACAGAAAAATGTCTCTGTTGAGCCCGTGGAGCTCATTTCCCCTTTGCCCAATTCTTCATCTGCGGTTTCTATTCCTATGAAACCGCAAATACTAATTACCCAACCGATAGTCCCTCAGGCAAGCTCGCCTTTGGGATTATTGGCACAACCTGCTCCCACTGGTCCTATATCTGTGGGACCTAAGCCTGTCACGGGAATTCCACTGAAGAGGCACATATTTGTCTCGAGGCTAGCCCCTGATCTCACATCTTCAGATGTTATGGCTTATATCCAAGCCAAATCTCAAGCCCAAGATTTAAAAGGTGGAACAATTTAAGTTTTCATATGAAAGGGATATATCATCCTTTAAAATTAGTGTCTCTAACGATTTGTTTAACCAAATATGCTCAGCTAACTTCTGGCCCGATCATATTGTGGTTAAAGAATTCGAAGCAAAGAAAAAAAAGAATCGTCAACCGATTAGACTACCTTTGCCAAACCAAGCCCCCACTTCCAAAAATGCAACTTCAAAAAACTAATAAAATTTTTAACATTAACCTACCAAAACGTAAGGGGCCTGCGTAGCAAGCTACCTACGTTATTCTTAAATAGCCTTTCGTTTGAATCCCATGTGCTTGTGTTCACTGAGACTTGGTTAAAACCTGAGATTTTATGCTCTGAAATTTTTCCAAGCAAGTTCACAACTTATAGGTTTGATCGTCATGATCGGCGGGGTGGCGGTGTTCTTATTGCGGTAAATTCTGATATCGCGTCAGAACATGTATACCCGGAGATTCAATATGATATTGAATTCATTTGTGTAAAATTACACCTTCCCGGCTTCCAGGTTTTTATAACCTGCTCGTACATCCCACCTTCGTCGGATATTCTTATCTACACTCAACATTTGCTTGCAATAAAGTATGTCTTCAATTTGTTATCTAACAAAGACCACCTCATAGTCCTTGGCGACTTTAACATACCTGAGTGTAATTGGACACCAAGTGATGAGGCAAATTTCCTGATGCCCTCACAACAACACGATCTTATTGACGGCCTGCATGACATTTCTCTGCTGCAGGTCAACCACCTACAAAATTCTCTAAATAGAACACTCGACTTAAGCTTTGTCTCCGATCAGAGTATGGTAACTCTGACTAGAGTCCACCCACTTACCCAACCAGAAGATCCCTATCATCCAACGTTCGAGGCGTTGTTTTCGTAAAGCCGATTTTGATAAAATTAATTATTTAATTTCAAATTATGACTGGTCTAATTTTTACAAATGTAACAATATGGATATGGCTCTTAATTTATTTTATAAAACATTAAATAACTTTTTTGACATTTGTGTGCCTTTTTCTTATCCGAGGCATTCGAGTAAACCCCCATGGTTTACTAAAGAACTATCCAGTCTTAAAAATCTAAAGTCTAGACTCTTTAAAAAATATACTAGATCGTCTATTTTTTCAAGATACCTTATTGTTCAAAATTTGTTGCTCTCAACACTACATGCTACAAAAATTATTTGACTCGTTGCGGGATTCGGTTCCGACAGAATCCCAGACAGTTCTATAATTTTGTTAACATGAAGCGTAAGTCATCTGCCTATCCATCTAAGCTATCGTTTGAAGGTGCAAATGCAAATACTGACCAGGACATGGCTGATCTGTTTGCTAAGTTCTTTCAAACGACCTATTCAATTTCAACACGCGATGTAAATTCTTATCCTTTCACCATTCCCAGTTCAACTGGCATTTTCGCCCCACAATTAAACGAAAGTTCGATTTTCAGGGATTTATGTTTGATAAAACCTGTTTTCTCACCTGGTCCTGACGGAATTCCTAGTTGCGTACTTCGATACTGTGCCGATCCTCTATCTAAGCTATTGCTCAAACTTTTCTCGCTGTCCCTGAAAACTTCCACCTTTCCTACCATATGGAAGGAATCTTTCATTTTACCGCTTCACAAGAAGGGCAGCACGTCTGATGCTTTAAACTATAGAGGTATCTCAAAATTGTCGGCTATTCCCAAACTCTTCGAGAATGTCATAACTCCTCACTTGCAGCATTTCTGTAGATCCGTCATTTCTCCTTGTCAGCACGGATTTTTAAAACGTCGTTCCTCCTCGACAAATTTACTTGAGCTTACATCCTTTATAAGAGGTGGGCTAAGGAATTTAACGATTTTTATATAACTAAGACCCTTTATACCTCACTTGTGCGTCCTTTTCTCGAGTATGGATCATGTGTTTGGTGTCCTCAGTTTTCAACCTACAAGGACCGCATTGAATCCGTTCAAACGAACTTTTTAATTTTCGCATTGCGTGGACTTAATTGGGATTCAAACTTAAGACTACCTTCCTATACTAACAAACTTCTTCTACTAAATCTACCTTCCTTAGCCAATCGGCGTACTATGCTTGGTGTGGTTTTTATCAATAACCTTATTAAAGGCGACATTGACAGTGATGACTTGGTTAGCCGGTTACACTTCTCTGTCCCTTGCCGACTAACAAGAAATTATATTCCACTAACTCTTCCTAGTTGTAGGTCGAACTATGCCTTGCACGAACCGTTCAGGGTATTATGTTCTGACTACAACAAATACTACTTTATTATATCTAACAGCCAATCGACTAATAATCTTAAACTTTCACTACTTTCCCACCTGGCTAGAAGTTAACGATCTCGCGACCTTCCTATTCGTTTACTGCGCTCCTCGGGCGTTACGAGTGCTTTAAAACATTAACACTATTCTTTTGATCTGATTGGGTTTTCTGGGTTTCCCCAATCCTTTGCAACAAATGTTGGATCAACTAAAATTATCTATTTACTCCCAGATTAAATAAATTTAATAAATAATTTAATGATTAATTAATAATAACAAATTTTAAAACAAAAAAATATATTTTTTAATATAATATTTACCTTCAACTTAAATTATACTTATATTTTTAATTTAAATTTACACTTGTAATTTTATTATATTTTAGTCTTTGAGTCGACTGCTCTTAGTTGACGTTAAATAAATAAATAAATAAATAAATAAGTAAATAAATAAATAAATAAATAAATAAATAAATAAATAAATAAATAAATAAATAAATAAATAAATAAATAAATAAATAAATAAATAAATAAATAAATAAATAAATAAATAAATAAATAAATAAATAAATAAATAAATAAATAAATAAATAAATAAATAAATAAATAAATAAATAAATAAATAAATAAATAAATAAATAAATAAATAAATAAATAAATAAATAAATAAATAAATAAATAAATAAATAAATAAATAAATAAATAAATAAATAAATCAATCAATCAATAAATAAATAAATAAATAAATAAATAAATAAATAAATAAATGCATAACAGGTATTCTTAACCAGGTCTCAAAACAATGTAGATACAGTAAAACACGTTCTGATTTTGAAATAAAATATGTTGAACCTAATATAATCACAACTTGGAACCTTCCCAAAACTACGTTAAACCAAAATTGTATCAATAGAGAAATTATAATAGAAATAACATGATAAAAGCATTCAATTGTTCCATTCAGTTAGAAGAAATTTTGATTACCAATACAATGTTAGACTTTACTCAAACTATCTATGTAAACAATAACGTAACAAAACTTGAACCACTCGAATACATTCAGGCAAAAGAGATAATTGAAAAACACACTCAAACGAGTAAGTCTTCCAAATAATAACAGTTACAATATTAGTAATAATAATTATAATCGCAGCATTGTACTTCATTTATAAATATAAGACAATACCACAAAAATTAATTGTGAAATTCAAGAATCAAAATCCAGAAAATGGAACTATCATAAGTCCTGAAACAGAAAATAATGTACCTTCAGTAAATACCCCTGTATTGTACCCTAAAGTTATTGCCTGAGGACAGGCCTTTTTCTTAAGGATGGGGAAGTGACATATCCATTCTACACCCACACTTTAAACTCCCCAATTCCACATAATATAATCATAAACAACGCACACTATTGTAAAATTCACATACACACTTTAATGTCTAAGTACAAAATGTAATCAAAGAACGAGAGCCCTTCGATTAACTTTGGTTCCCACAGATCATAAAACCAAAAACGCGAACAATAACAAATAATTGTTTCGAACCCAATGTTTACAGCGAGCCAACTGAAATAATAAAGCTTCATCACCCGGGTCTCCGCCCAATGTTTACAGCGAGCCAACTGAAATAACAAAACTTTATCGCTCGAGTTTCCGCTCAGGCACTTGTCTCAGGATTCTCCAATTACCCATATTTATCGGGAACCTCTCCCTCTCTCAATGAGACAACATTAAAATCAAATCAGCCAAACTCTCTTAAAGAGAGCATTAAAATAAAATTAGCTAAACTCTTTTAAAAAGTTTGTTCTCTTAACACCCACTCTGCCTATATAAACCCAGGCACGCATCTAAGATGTAGTTCAGTAAACTTTCAGTTTAATTCTGTTCAGTTCAGTTTAGATCTGTTCAATTCAGCTTAGTCCCGAGCACCGAGTACGTTATCAACTGCGATAACCCGCTTAGGTCTGTTATCAAAACCTAGTGATAATCTAAAGGCTCTAGTTCTTCCTTTGGAAGTAAATAAAAAGTGTTTAACTAATAAACATAAAAACAACTGTCTTTATACCCTTCGACCATTGAAAATGGTCAAAAAAGGGTATACTAACTTTGTGCAAAATGTATGTAACAGGCATAAGGAGGCGTGGCAAACCCCATAAAGTATATATATTCTTGCTCAGGATCACTATTTGAGTCGATTGAGACATGTCCGTCCGTCTGTCCGTCTGTTTGTTTGAGATAACAGATCTCAGCTATTAAAAAAGCTAGAGACACAAATTTTGGTATGAAGGTTCCTATATATTCGGGGCAGGTGAAGTTTATGTCAAATGTTTGATGCCACGCCCACCGCCCCCGCAAATCGGTAATTTACGATTATTTAACAAAGTATTGAACTTATAAAAATCTGCTTCGGTATGTATAAAGCTGAATACAATATGAACATATCCTCCAAATTACAATCTGATCGGAACAATAACACAGAAGTTATTAAAGTGATTCTTATGTTCTCTTTAAGAGAGTTAGGCTGATTTGACTTTAATGTTCTCTCATTGAGATAGGGAGAGGTTCCCGATAAATAGGGGTAATTGGAGAATCCTGAGACAAGTGCCTGAGCGGAAACTCGGGTGATAAAGTTTTGTTATTTCAGTTGGCTCGCTGTAAACATTGGGCGGAGATCCGGGTGATGAAGCTTTATTATTTCAGTTGGCTCGCTTTAAACATTGAGGCTAGCCAAGTGATCGAAGTAAAGTACATTATTTTCTGTTTCAGGACTTATGATAGTTCCATTTTCTGGATTTTGATTCTTGAATTTCACAATTAATTTTTGTGGTATTGTCTTATATTTATAAATGAAGTACAATGCTGCGATTATAATTATTATTACTAATATTGTAACTGTTATTATTTGGAAGACATTACTAGTTTCAGTGTGTTGTTCAATTATTTCTCTTGCCTGAATGTATTCAAGTGGTTCAAGTTTTGTTACATTATTGTTTACATAGATTGTTTGAGTGTAGTCTAACATTGTGTTGGTAATCAAAATTTCTTCTAACTGAATGGAACAATTAAATGCTTTTATCATGTTATTTCTATTATAATTTCTCTATTGATACAATTTTGGTTTAACGTAGTTTTGGGAAGGTTCCAAGTTGTGATTATATTAGGTTCAACATATTTTATTTCAAAATCAGAACGTGTTTTACTGAATCTACATTGTTTTGAGACCTGGTTAAGAATACCTGTTATGCATTTATTTATGACCAAGCTTTAAGAACTTGCTATGTAAGTTTCGTTATTATGCGAAAAATATTTGTCATGTATTGTTTCAGTTAGTATGTTATTATTTTTGTCGGGGTATGGTATTATTTCGAAAATAGGTGTTTTAATCATTTCTCTCTTGGGATATTATCAAAATTTCGTTAGTGTCAGATTTAAGCCAAGCAGAAGTTTTGATATTAAGAATTTTTTCAGAATTTACGTGAGTAAGGGAATCATGTTTTAAAAGTTTTGGATTGAAGATACCTAAGCGTGTCAGTTGCACACCAAGTTCTATGTCTTCTATGTATTCGGTGAATTTTTGTAAGTTGAAAATTATTAAGGCTAACATTTGTTCTCCTTTAAAATTATTGTTTAAATGATTGGTTAATTCTATTCCTTCATTAATGGCTTCTATTACATGGTTGAGTTCGCTTATTTGTACATTGTTTTTGGAAATGTTACCTATTTTTTGTTGTAATTCTTCTTTATCTTCTTGATCTAATGTGCCGAATAAGTATTTGTAAAAGTTCCCATAAAATTTGCAAGACCGCGTTTGTTACGTTTTGCAATTCTTATGGCATTCATTTAACTATTGAGTTTCTCTGTTAGGTACTGAATTTGTGGTAAATTTTCAAAGACTTGTGTTTGTTTGATAAGTTCTTCATAAATATTTTCGGTTTTAGTTAAATTAATAGATAAGTAATAATATATATAGTTTATAGGTAAATCAATTGATTCGGTTTGAAAGATCAAGTAGCCGTTTTTGGCCTGGAAAGGGGTTACTTCAAGGTTTTGCGTTCTAATTGTGGATAGTAGGCATAACATGATTATCATGATCGGGAGTAAGCCTGGAATTATCAGTATTATAACCTTCGACCATTGAAAATGGTCAAAAAAGGGTATACTAACTTTGTGCAAAATGTATGTAACAGGCATAAGGAGGCGTGGCAGACCCCATAAAGTATATTTATTCTTGCTCAGGATCACTAGCCGAGTCGATTGAGACATGTCCGTCTGTCTGTCCGTCTGTCCGTCTGTTTGTTTGACACAACAGATCTAAGCTATTAAAAAAGCTAGAGACACAAATTTTGGTATGAAGGTTCCTATATATCCGGGGCAGGTGAAATTTATGTCAAATGTTTGATGCCACGCCCATCGCCCCCGCAAGTCGGTAATTTACGATTATTAAACAAAGTATTAAACTTATAAAGTTCTTCTTCGGTATGTATAAAGCTGAATGCAATATGAACATATTCTCCAAATAACTATCTGATCGGAACAATAACACAGAAGTTATTAAAGTCAACGTTTTCAGTACAAATGTTCGGTACGAGCGGCAGCCGGCGCGCTGCTCATAAAAAAATTCAGCAAAATTCATGTACATCGAGGGTCATCCGTTCAAGGTGGTGAGAGACCATGCAAGCTTGCGCTGGCTGATGAACCAGGCAGATCTTAGCGGCAGACTGGATCGATGGGCGATCAAGCTGCAAGGATTCTCCTTCGACATTGAACATCGCAAGGGTAGAGAAAATGTCGTCGCGGACGCATTATCACGATCCTTTGAGAGCACGGATGAATTGTGCGCGTTGGATTGCGAAATTCTTCCCGAGATCGACCTCAGTTCAGAATCATTCAAGTCCGAGGAGTACTGTGCGTTGAGGAAAAAGTTCCTAGCGGCCAATCTTCCAGATTTTAAAGTAATAGATGAATACATCTATCACCGTACAGAATTCGCTGGTGGTGATATCAGTCCAGATGACAGCTGGAAGCTGTTTGTTCCGGAATCTTTGCGGGAAGGCGTTATCAGATCCGCACACGACCAGCCTTCTTCTGCCCATTGCGGCATGGCTAAGTGCGTCGATCAGATCCGCCGTAGATTTTTCTGGCCAAGCATGGTAGTGCAGGTAAGGGACTACATCCGGAATTGCGAGGTCTGTCGGACTACTAAGTATCCTACAGTGGCGCTAAAACCACCCATGGGAGCTCGGGTAGTAACCGATCGACCATTCCAACGTCTTTATATTGACTTTATTGGTCCGTTTCCAAGGTCGAAAAAGGGAAACATTGGAATTTTCATTGTATTAGATCACTTCTCCAAGTTTACCTTCCTGAAAGCCGTGAAGAAGTTCACGGCCAAGGCAGTGACAGACATCCTTGGAGAAGAGATCTTTTCGTGTTTTGGGGTACCGGAAGTAGTCGTGAGCGATAATGGCACTCAATTTAAAAGCCATGAGTTCTCGACCTTTCTGACGAAGTTTGGAGTCCGTCACATCTGCACGGGTGCGTATGCTCCGCAGTCGAACGCAGCGGAGCGGGTGAATCGCTCAAGCAATGCGGCTCTGAGAGCTTATGTGCAGGGTGATCAAAGGGAATGGGACGTAGTCCTTAGTAGCATCAATTCGTCGCTACGAAAAACTTTGCATCAGTTCATCGGCATGTCACCATATCTGGTTGTCTTTGGGCAACACATGATGTCGCATGGATCCTATTACCAGTTGCTGAGAAAGCTTAGCATGCTTGGCGATGCCGAAGCGAACGTGGCAAGGCCGGATAACCTGCAGTTGATTCGTTCAAAGATTGATAAAAATCTTCTCAAGGCGTTCGAGCAGAATCAACGTAGCTATAACCTAAGGGCCAAACCACGCTCCCTTGAAGTTGGCCTAGTAGTGATTAAACGTAACTTCGCACTGAGCAACGCTGCCACCAATTTCAATGCAAAATTGGCGCCAGTAGGCACGAAAGTCCGCGTTAAAAGGAGGTTGGGCCACACCCTTTATCTTTTGGAGGACTTGTCGGGCAAGGAATTGGGATATATCCATGCTAAAGACCTATGGACCTAGACTTCGACTCCAGGTTAGGTGTCCCATGCACTCATACTTCGTCCACATTTATAGGTTGAAACTCTTCACGATCCTTTAATTTTTTTTCAAGCTTAATTTCAGACCAGTGGCATGAAATTAAACTTGAGGGTGTGAGGCCCGTGTATTAATTGTTTTGTTTATGTCACATTTTTATTTAGTGAGCGATTTGCCTCTATACTCGTTTCAAAATTCAGTAATTCAAATTTAAATTTGAATTTGAACAACGGTTTTCACCACACCCAGAGTCACACCGATAATCGACCGATCTGGCAACTCCAAATCGGACGATCCGAACGATCAGTGTTGGGAAGTGGGGTGGGGATATATCGATTGCCTAAGCCACCTATCGCGCTCGATATTATTTTCCCTCTTCACTTATTGAGAACAAGCTGGAGAACACGCGTCGATGCTAATTTTTAAATCGAAACAAATCAAAAGTGATCGCAGAAAAAATATTAAAGTGAACTCGAAAATTGTTGTGCTTGGACAATAAAGCTTTTGGTGCGGTTAATATTGTGGGTGTACGAGGTTGGACGTGAGTATAAGCTTTCCAAACATTGTTTAGTAGGTTCTAACCTCGTCTTGCTTTCTAGTACACCGCTTGTGCCCAGAGGAGCCCTAGCGCTCTCGCGCCTTTTTACTGGTAGGCGTGCGTATTTGCCCTCATCTATTCTGGTGCCGTGATCGCCCGGCTACCTTTAGTTGTTGTTTGCTGTTTGTGGTGAGTGGTTTAAAATACAAAAAAAGTTATGCTTAGGCAGCCACCTGATGTGCATTTTTCTATCTCCTCATAGCCTGTATGGTTTCCGAAGTTGAACCTGATTATAACACAGCGTGTAAAATTCCGGGGACTTCTGGAAGGAGCATAGGACACATCTGCACAATTTTTCTTACTACAAAACACGCAGACGTTAACTAAATTTTACACCAACACATTCACTTTCATACACACATACGTACTTGCAGTACACATACACATTCACTCTTATAGACACATACGTACTTGCAGTACACATACACATTCACTTTTATACACACATACGTACTTGCAGTACACATACACATTCAAGCTTCATACACACATTTACATTCAAACACACTTCTGTACTTGTAGTACACCAAAAACATTCACATCAACGTTTATATTCACACAATTCTCATTCATTTTTCTTTTTCACACTCATCATTCTATAATTTTTATTTTCATTTTTGTTTCATTTCATTTATATTGTTCATCCTTTTTGATTTAACCTTTTTATTTTTCTCATCTTTTTCATTCACTCAGTAGTTCATTCATTCATTCATTCGCATACTCACGTATGCGTATAACAGAAATTCGTAACGTAAAATAAAACAAGATTGAGTGATAGGTCAGAAGATATTTTTTTTGTGTTTGGGTATTATTGGTGTCTTGGTTATTGTTGCCATTATTATTTTTCCTCAGCTGTTTCGTCGCGGCCCCAACGGATCACGGGTGAGTGGACAACAATTTCAAAATATCGAAACCAATTAATATTCAAACAATCGCTTGCCTATCGGGAGTAGAAATATCGAAATGAAATACTAAAACTATCGTCTGCCTATCGTTTGCGAAATATCCCATTTCTTTCTTCCATTCGAAACCAAATAATATATAACTATCGAAACCAAGTAAAGTAAACTATCGACACCAAATAAGAAAAAAATATTTAAAAGAAAAAAATCGAATGACATTGAGATTGAATAAATAACAAAAAATAAATCAAAAAGGACTAAAAATTAGGGAAGTAAAATTAGAATTCTCGAATTCGTTATGCAGCACGAAGCTGCAAGCGCTAATTTTGTTTGTTATTAAATAACGTTAAAGAAATTTAAAATGGAATAACCTTTTCTTTTTTGAGGCACTAAGGGCGGTAGCATAACAGCAACATGGGTAGTATCGGTATTTCGATATCGATAGTACATGGTTGGGTGGGTGAAGAAGGAGAGCATTACATCTAGCTCTCCGACTAGATCGTTCGTTAGGGGTAGTCCGTCCGTTTATTTTGGCCTTCCCTTTTCTTGCCATTCCCTCCTTTAGCAGTCCTATAACCTGTCGATATTTTCTAGTAACATCGATAACCGAACCTGCACACAAATCCCCGCCCATTTTCACTGAGCTTAGCCGGCTGACGTTACTGGACTTCGGTCGTTACAAGTCTTGTCTACTTTCGTTGAGTTTGTCAATTTTGTCTATTTTATTTTGCTGCGTGTTATAGGCAGGGGTTCCTGCATAAATGAAGATGTCTGCTGGTGTTCGACCAGTTGTGTTGTGTTTTCTTTTATGATTGTATACGTAAAGTGTTTTTTCGAACTTAGTGAATTGGTTTTCTGGTTCTCACTTGTTATTTTTCTTAGTTTTTCGTTTTATGAAATCTCTCAATATCAGAAATTCTAGTTTTACTAGTTGTTATGTTTAAAGACACTCCTTCTGAATCTAACCAGAACTTGAATGCGGTGCACATGAAAGCGGAGTCTTTGTCGGCTTTTATTTCTATGGGTTTACCCATGTCATTGAATATACGTAAAATAGCTCTTTTAGCTTCAAGCCAATCTCTACTATTTACTTCTATCAGGGAGGCTGTTTTAGAATAAATATCAATATATGATAGCAATTGTTTATTGTTTATTAAATAAAAATCCATGACATACTTGTCTCTGGGGTTGAAAGTTTCTAGGGTTGTTTCTAGGGCTAATTTTGTGTTTCAATGTTCGGTTTTGGCAATGTTATAGATTTCACATTCATTTTTGATGTTTTGGATAAGTTTTTGATATTCGGGGTAATAGTAGTTCTTTGAACTGAAGTATGAGTTTTTCTATGCCAGGGTGTAATAATTTTTTATGTGTTTTGAGGATAATTTCTTTAAATTGAGCATATGTTTGGATATCTATTAGTTTAACACTGTAAGGATGCTTTCTCAGGCTGGGGTACATATCTCAGTCTAGCCAGGGTCTTTACAGGTCACACCTCAATGGGTCGTTTACAGGGTATCGGCGATGGGCATGACCCACATCATGTACGTGTGCTCGTTTGCTAACCACGTGGTAGTGGTCCCCGCCACCACGCGGTCCTTTCGAGGCTCACGGTCGATCGGTGGTCGTACAGAACGCCCGTGACCGCAGGTACTCTCGCCTGCGCTCCCACAAGTCGCTCGGTGGTGTATTCCACCACGCCGCAACTTGCTGAAGCACACGCTCACGCACCCACTCGCCAACTGACGTTCACTCACGACACGAACTATGCGTGTGTACACGCAGACTCGCTTACTGGCCAGCGGAGCACCGGCATACCAGAAAGCGCGACTCCGCTAACACACGGACACGACACTTTTGCCTACCCTAGAGGGGAAGAATGTAGCACCTGGTATATTGTTTTAAATAATCACTGCAGGAAAATTTCGTTAATATTTAACATGGTTTTTTATTCACTGGATTTTCTTCGATCTCTAAGCACTAGTCCTTAATTTAATTAGTCCCTGCCTACTTCCTACTTCACACCATTTACGCTAGCTCTAACTGCGCTCTCATTGTTTTATGTTTACTTCAGCTCACCTTGACTCTCCTGCGACAGGATTCATCCTTTTTCTTTTGTCCTGGGGGGTCCTTGGGCACACACACGGACACGACACTGTTGTCTACCCTAGAGGGGGGAAGAGAATGTAACACCGGGTATATTGTTTTAAATAATCACTGCAGGGAAATTTCGTTAAATATTTAACATGGTTTTTTATTCACTGGGTTTTCTTCGATCTCTAAGCACTAGTCCTTATTTTAATTAGTTCCTTCCTACTTCGCACCATTTACGCTAGCTCTAACTGCGCTCTCATTGTTTTATGTTTACTTCAGCTCACCTTGACTCTCCTGCGACAGGATTCATGTTGTTGTTTTCGTCCTTTGGGGTCCTTGGGCTGGCACTTGACAGGACTTGGCACTTTTATTTAATTTTGTTTCACTTGGTTTTATTTAAAGGGAGCACTTTGCTGCCTACTTTGCTGGCTGCTCGGGATCAACTGCCCTTGGCCTAATTTTGCGACTTCGCTGCTGCGAACATGTCGCCGCTGCTGCGTACATGTCGCCGCTGCTCGCCTGTCGCCGCTGCTTGTCTGTCGCCGCTGCTTGTCTGTCGCCGCTGCTTGTCTGTCGCCGCTGCCTTCGGCCGATCTTGCCTGGCTGCTGCGGCTCTGCTTGCACTTCGCTGCCTGCACGGCGCTGTTCGCTTGCCCAGCGTCGCTGCCTGCTTAGCGTCGCTGCTGGTCTGTGCACGCGCTCTGGGTACCGAGGCACCGTTATTTTGTGTGTCCGCGAGCTCTGGGTACCGAGGCACCGTTTGTAGTGCAAGTGTTCGACGGTTGCCTGCCTAAATGCGCGAGCTCTGGGTACCGAGGAACCGTTACTAGTGCAAGTGTTCGACGGTTGCCTGCCTAAATGCGCGAGCTCTGGGTACGAGGCACCGTTACTTGTGTGTGCACAAGCTCTGGGTACCGAGGCACCGTTACTAGGCATGGGTGCCGAGTGACTGGGGGTTTCTTATGTTTCTTGCCCTCTTTCGCATTTTCTCTCTATGCCCTTGCCTTTGCCTATGCCTATGCTTCTGTTTCAAATAACTACGGGGTATGCCGGGCTTAAAGATATCTTTTCTTTTATTTCTAATATATATTAACTTAAATTATAAATGTGGCGTCGCTTCATGCGGCGTCACGTTCGCTGCTGATCGCCCAGGTACTGTGCTACCATGGTCTTCACGGTCTTGTTTACTCTCTCCGTGGGGTTCTGCTGCGGGGCGTACGGCGCGGTGTGCTGCAGAGTCATGCCCAGCTGTTTGCAAAACGTCGTGGAAGCTCGACTTGTGAACTGCGTTCCATTGTCGCAGACTAGCATCTTCGGCACTCCAAATCTGGCCAGAATTCGTTCTCGGAACGAGCGCATCAGGTGTGCTGCCGTTGCTTTGCGCAAGGGCACCAGCTCCACCCACTTCGAAAAGGCGTCGAAAAATACCAGTAACATGGTATTCCCGTGAGTAGAGCGCGGGAGTGGTCCCACGAAGTCTGCACAGAGCACGTCGAATGGTGCATGTACTTGCCGGGTGTGCATCTGTCCCGGAGGTTTCAGTTGACTAATCTTAAATTTCTGGCAGGTCTCGCACTTCCGTACGTAACGTGCTACGTCCCGGAAGAGCCCTGGCCAAAAATAACGCTGGCGAATCCTATTTAGGGTCTTCCGTACCCACTGATGTCCAGCTGTGGGCTGGTCGTGGCATTCCTGCAACACCCGTTGGCGTTGTGGTTTCGGCACGCACAACTTCCAAGGTGTGTAATCTTCGTCGTCCGGGCGAAAACCTCCTCGTCGATAGAGCTGGTCGTTCTCCCTCAGGTATTCTGGATACTTCTCGGGTTTCCTCTTGGTTAACTCCAGCATCCGGGTTGTCCACGCACAGGGTGGGCTCTCCTGAGTGACCTGCTGTAGAGTCTCAAGGGTTGTCTGGACAAAGCGTCGGCTACGATGTTTTGATCCCCGCGGCGGTAATGTACGTTGAAGCGGAACTGTTGTAGCTCTAACGCCCAGCGCGCAATCCTTCCAGTAGGGTTCTCGATACTGTTCAACCATTTTAACGCCAGGTGGTCCGTGACTACTCGAACTCGTAGCCTTCCAAGTAACATCGATGTCGCTCGCGTCTGTCTGGAGCGTGAAGCGCTCAGCGAAGTCTGGGCAGGCTAAACTGGTGCTTGCGTGAGACTTGTCTTTAAAGCCTTGAACGCTAGCTGTTGTTCCTCACTCCAAACCCATCGCTGGCCCTTTTATAACAACGACGACATGGGTTGTACCAGGGTGGCGAAGTTCGGCACAAATCTCATGTACCAGGAAGCGATGCCTAAGCATCTCCGTAACTCCCTGACAGTCGTTGGCGGCTGGAGTTCTTTTATCGCGGCGCTAATTTTGTTTGTTATTAAATAACGTTAAAGAAATTTAAAATGGAATAACCTTTTCTTTTTTGAGGCACTAAGGGCGGTAGCATAACAGCAACATGGGTAGTATCGGTATTTCGATATCGATAGTACATGGTTGGGTGGGTGAAGAAGGAGAGCATTACATCTAGCTCTCCGACTAGATCGTTCGTTAGGGGTAGTCCGTCCGTTTATTTTGGCCTTCCCTTTTCTTGCCATTCCCTCCTCTAGCAGTCCTATAACCTGTCGATATTTTCTAGTAACATCGATAACCGAACCTGCACACAAATCCCCGCCCATTTTCACTGAGCTTAGCCGGCTGTAATTTAGACAGGGTGTGCAGGGGACGTTACTGGACTTCGGTCGTTACAAGTCTTGTCTACTTTCGTTGAGTTTGTCAATTTTGTCTATTTTATTTTGCTGCGTGTTATAGGCAGGGGTTCCTGCATAAATGAAGATGTCTGCTGGTGTTCGACCAGTTGTGTTGTGTTTTCTTTTATGATTGTATACGTAAAGTGTTTTTTCGAACTTAGTGAATTGGTTTTCTGGTTCTCGCTTGTTATTTTTCTTAGTTTTTCGTTTTATGAAATCTCTCAATATCAGAAATTCTAGTTTTACTCGTTGTTATGTTTAAAGTCACTCCTTCTGAATCTAACCAGAACTTGAATGCGGTGCACATGAAAGCGGAGTCTTTGTCGGCTTTTATTTCTATGGGTTTACCCATGTCATTGAATATACGTAAAATAGCTCTTTTAGCTTCAAGCCAATCTCTACTATTTACCTTTATCAGGGAGGCTGTTTTAGAATAAATATTAATATATGATAGCAATTGTTTATTGTTTATTAAATAAAAATGCATGACATACTTGTCTCTGGGGTTGAAAGTTTCTAGGGTTGTTTCTAGGGCTAATTTTGTGTTTCAATGTTCGGTTTTGGCAATGTTATAGATTTCACATTCATTTTTGATGTTTTGGATAAGTTTTTGATATTCGGGGTAATAGTAGTTCTTTGAACTGAAGTATGAGTTTTTCTATGCCAGGGTGTAATAATTCTTTATGTGTTTTGAGGATAATTTCTTTAAATTGAGCATATGTTTGGATATCTATTAGTTTAACACTGTAAGGATGCTTTCTCAGGCTGGGGTACATATCTCAGTCTAGCCAGGGTCTTTACAGAAAATTTATAAATACTAGGACTTTCTATGACTTTAGTAAGAGAGGTTATTAGCAGGTCACACTTCAATGGGTCGTTTACAGGGTATCGGCGATGGGCATGACCCACATCATGTACGTGTGCTCGTTTGCTAACCACGTGGTAGTGGTCCCCGCCACCACGCGGTCCTTTCGAGGCTCACGGGCACGTGCCGCGTGTCACGCATGCCGAGTTGGCGGCCTATCGTGAGGAACGCACGTGGCCGTGGGTGCTTTTCGCTTGCACTCCCAAAGTCGCTCGTTGGTGTATTCCAACATCTGCAACTAGGTAAAGTGCACGCCCTTCGCACCTCGCTTGCCAACTATCGCTCTCTCACGGCGCCCTTCACGGTCGATCGGTGGTCGTACAGAACGCCCGTGACCGCAGGTACTCTCGCCTGCGCTCCCACAAGTCGCTCGGTGGTGTATTCCACCACGCCGCAACTTGCTGAAGCACACGCTAACGCACCCACTCGCCAACTGACGTTCACTCACGACACGAACTATGCGTGTGTACACGCAGACTCGCTTACTGGCCAGCGGAGCACCGGCATACCAGAAAGCGCGACTCCGCTAACACACGGACACGACACTTTTGCCTACCCTAGAGGGGAAGAATGTAGCACCTGGTATATTGTTTTAAATAATCACTGCAGGGAAATTTCGTTAATATTTAACATGGTTTTTTATTCACTGGATTTTCTTCGATCTCTAAGCACTAGTCCTTAATTTAATTAGTCCCTGCCTACTTCCTACTTCACACCATTTACGCTAGCTCTAACTGCGCTCTCATTGTTTTATGTTTACTTCAGCTCACCTTGACTCACCTGCGACAGGATTCATCCTTTTTCTTTTGTCCTGGGGGGTCCTTGGGCACACACACGGACACGACACTGTTGTCTACCCTAGAGGGGGGAAGAGAATGTAACACCGGGTATATTGTTTTAAATAATCACTGCAGGGAAATTTCGTTAAATATTTAACATGGTTTTTTATTCACTGGGTTTTCTTCGATCTCTAAGCACTAGTCCTTATTTTAATTAGTTCCTTCCTACTTCGCACCATTTACGCTAGCTCTAACTGCGCTCTCATTGTTTTATGTTTACTTCAGCTCACCTTGACTCTCCTGCGACAGGATTCATGTTGTTGTTTTCGTCCTTTGGGGTCCTTGGGCTGGCACTTGACAGGACTTGGCACTTTTATTTAATTTTGTTTCACTTGGTTTTATTTAAAGGGAGCACTTTGCTGCCTACTTTGCTGGCTGCTCGGGATCAAATGCCCTTGGCCTAATTTTGCGACTTCCCTTTTCGCTGCTGCGAACATGTCGCCGCTGCTGCGTACATGTCGCCGCTGCTCGCCTGTCGCCTCTGCTTGTCTGTCGCCGCTGCTTGTCTGTCGCCGCTGCCTTTGGCCGATCTTGCCTGGCTGCTACGGCTCTGCTTGCACTTCGCTGCCTGCACGGCGCTGTTCGCTTGCCCAGCGTCGCTGCCTGCTTAGCGTCGCTGCTGGTCTGTGCACGCGCTCTGGGTACCGAGGCACCGTTATTTTGTGTGTCCGCGAGCTCTGGGTACCGAGGCACCGTTTGTAGTGCAAGTGTTCGACGGTTGCCTGCCTAAATGCGCGAGCTCTGGGTACCGAGGAACCGTTACTAGTGCAAGTGTTCGACGGTTGCCTGCCTAAATGCGCGAGCTCTGGGTACGAGGCACCGTTACTTGTGTGTGCACAAGCTCTGGGTACCGAGGCACCGTTACTAGGCATGGGTGCCGAGTGACTGGGGGTTTCTTATGTTTCTTGCCCTCTTTCGCATTTTCTCTCTATGCCCTTGCCTTTGCCTATGCCTATGCTTCTGTTTCAAATAACTACGGGGTATGCCGGGCTTAAAGATATCTTTTCTTTTATTTCTAATATATATTAACTTAAATTATAAATGTGGCGTCGCTTCATGCGGCGTCACCCCACCCCCCCCTTACTTCACCGAGGAATAAGGTGGACGCGTGCCTTCTCCCGTTGATCGCTGGACCAGCATGCGCCATTCGCGATCCGACTCGGGGCTATAAATTTACAAAGGTTGCTTAGTAATACTTGTGGGTTTTGTTTTCTATCTTCTGTCGGCCCCTAATGGTGCGAAACGCGAAGCTCTACTGGTATCTTATAACTACATGTATGTCAAGGTCAAAACGGTTATACTTAGAATTTTAGTGGTAGCCTACCCCACCCGGTACCTGTTAACCTTCGTTGGTCGATCCCTCTCCATGGAAAGCCTTCAGATCGGCCAATCCAGCACGGCGTCTCTTCTTCGTTCCGACGTCTTGGAGGCGTAGAATCGCGGGTGAGATGTAACTCACAACCCGGTAAGGTCCATCGTAGCGGGGTGCCGTAGATTGGCGGCAAATCCATCGGCTGCCTTCGACAAATGATGTTGTCTCAATAGTACGAAGTCGCCGATGGCCGGCTTCCACTCTCGGCGGCGTAAGTTGTAGTGTTTCCCTTGTTCTGCGCTTGCTTGCCGCGCATTCTCGGCGACGATCTCGAACATGTCCTGTAGGTGTTTCTTCTTCTCCTCGGGCATCCATGATTCCGCCCGTATGACAGGCGTCACCTCCTCGTAGAGGGCTCCCGGCAAACGAGGCTCGCGCCCTTGTACGAGGTACGCTGGGCTAAATCCGGTGGTGTCCGAGGCGCTGGTGTTGATCGCCAGGCTGATCTCGGGGAGGCGTTCATCCCACGTTCGCTGCTGATCGCCCAGGTACTGTGCTACCATGGTCTTCACGGTCTTGTTTACTCTCTCCGTGGGGTTCTGCTGCGGGGCGTACGGCGCGGTGTGCTGCAGAGTCATGCCTAGCTGTTTGCAAAACGTCGTGAAAGCTCGACTTGTGAACTGCGTTCCATTGTCGCAGACTAGCATCTTCGGCACTCCAAATCTGGCCAGAATTCGTTCTCGGAACGAGCGCATCAGGTGTGCTGCCGTTGCTTTGCGCAAGGGCACCAGCTCCACCCACTTCGAAAAGGCGTCGAAAAATACCAGTAACATGGTATTCCCGTGAGTAGAGCGCGGGAGTGGTCCCACGAAGTCTGCACATAGCACGTCGAATGGTGCATGTACTTGCCGGGTGTGCATCTGTCCCGGAGGTTTCAGTTGACTAATCTTAAATTTCTGGCAGGTCTCGCACTTCCGTACGTAACATGCTACGTCCCGGAAGAGCCCTGGCCAAAAATAACGCTGGCGAATCCTATTTAGGGTCTTCCGTACCCACTGATGTCCAGCTGTGGGCTGGTCGTGGCATTCCTGCAACACCCGTTGGCGTTGTGGTTTCGGCACGCACAACTTCCAAGGTGTGTAATCTTCGTCGTCCGGGCGAAAACCTCCTCGTCGATAGAGCTGGTCGTTCTCCCTCAGGTATTCTGGATACTTCTCGGGTTTCCTCTTGGTTAACTCCAGCATCCGGGTTGTCCACGCACAGGGTGGGCTCTCCTGAGTGACCTGCTGTAGAGTCTCAAGGGTTGTCTGGACAAAGCGTCGGCTACGATGTTTTGATCCCCGCGGCGGTAATGTACGTTGAAGCGGAACTGTTGTAGCTCTAACGCCCAGCGCGCAATCCTTCCAGTAGGGTTCTCGATACTTTTCAACCATTTTAACGCCAGGTGGTCCGTGACTACTCGAACTCGTAGCCTTCCAAGTAACATCGATGTCGCTCGCGTCTGTCTGGAGTGTGAAGCGCTCAGCGAAGTCTGGGCAGGCTAAACTGGTGCTTGCGTGAGACTTGTCTTTAAAGCCTTGAACGCTAGCTGTTGTTCCTCACTCCAAACCCATCGCTGGCCCTTTTTTAACAACGACGACATGGGTTGTACCAGGGTGGCGAAGTTCGGCACAAATCTCATGTACCAGGAAGCGATGCCTAAGCATCTCCGTAACTCCCTGACAGTCGTTGGCGGCTGGAGTTCTTTTATCGCGGCGATCTTGCCGGGATCGGTGTGGATTCCACCTTCGCTGACCTGGTGCCCCAGGTAGATGATGCTTTTTTGGAGGAAGCTGCACTTGGCCTTATTCAGGCGCAAGTTCGCGTTCCGAAGCCTCCAGAATACCTCTCGTAGGTTATCCAGATGCTCCTGGAGGGTGCGTCCTACTACGACGATATCGTCGAGGTACGCAAACGCGTGCGGCTCCATGTCTGATCCGATGACTCCATCCAAAGCTGTACTGTAGCACTGTATGGGCACCTCGATGGCTCGATCCTATCATCTCGCAGAAGCTCATCAACTTGCTCGTTGATGATCTTCTGCATGGCCGGATTCTTCGGGTAGTACCTCTGCTTGATAGGGTACGCATCCCGCATAGTGATGGTGTGCTCCGCAATGGGCGACACCCCCATCAATCCGTCGAACTTGGCTAGCTCGGACTGTAGAAAGGCCTCCACCTGTTCTTCGTCCGTAGCTACCCTTGTTCCAGGTGCCTCGACGCCCCGCAAGGCGGCGTGGCTGGTCTTGGGCCGTCTCCCACGGCGTCTTCGCTTGGTCAGGCCACCCGCGACGGCCTGATTCTCTGTGTCTCGTTGATGTGTTTCTGCTCGTGCTCCTGTTGGTTCCTCTGTGCTTCGCCGGTGCTCGGTGCCTTGCTGCGCCTTCGCCGGTGTCCTAGATTGTTCCTCGCTGTCTCGTTGTTCTTCCTCTTCTATCCGGTTCTGTCTCTTGGTGTCTCGTTGTCCTTCCTCTTGTATCCTGCTCTGTCTCTCGGTGTCACGTTGTCCTTCCTCTTGTGTCCTGCTCTGTCTCTCGGTGTCTCGTTGTCCTTCCTCTTGTAACCTGCTCTGTCTCTCGGTGTCTCGTTGTCCTTCCTCTTGTAACCTGCTCTGTCTCTCGGTGTCTCGTTGTCCTTCTCTCGTGTCCTCTCGTGCTCTGATCTGCCTAAACGGATTCCTCTGTCGTGCGACGGGACAAATCGGTGGTAAGCCCGCGACCTTGTCGCTGTCTTGGGCCACCGCGTCCTCCGTTGCTCCGTGGGATGTCCCGAGCGTCGGTGCTGCCTCTTCAAGTGTGCTTTGCAGGCGTAACTTTGCTCGGCTGCACTTGAGAGTCGCTTCGACGCCGCACAGGAAGTCCATTCCCAGGATCACGTCGTCCAAAATGACGGGCAGTACCAGCATTGGTACTGTCGTCTCTCTCTCTCCCAGCTGGATCCTCACCCGCAAGGCTCGAGTCACGGCTCGTGATGATCCATCCGCCAGCTTGATCCGGATCAGTGCTGCTCGCTCGTTCTCCGGTGTGCTCAGCCTGGCCGCCAAACGCTCGCTGATGAAGCTGCGTGTGGCTCCCGTGTCGATCGTGGCGTCCGTTGTTATACCCTCGATCCGAACATTCGCGATGACACGTCCACTACCGCACCTCAGAGGTGCTACTCCTGGGAACTGCGGTGCGGCGTCTCCAAGTTGTTCCCCATCGGCTGAAGACGCGCAGCATTTCCCGACGTGGGTCGTCGACAACAGTCCACCGTGCGTACACCGTGTCGACCGCAGTCCCAACAGAACCACACGCGGCTATTACTGCAGTCCGCCTGTAGATGCAATTATGGCACACGCGCTGCAGGTTGCCCTTTGTAACCCCTGTGGGTGTTTTGTAAGGAGTGGCTGTCGCTGCTGTGGGTGTCAGTGTTGTTGGCGGTGCGCTGGTCGTCCCTGGCGGGTTCGGTGGCTTCGGATTCTCTCTCCGTCGATCAACTTGGCTCGTCGTTTGGCGTTGCAGCTCCTTCGTGGTCTCGTACGTGGTCACAAGTTTGCTCAGCTGAGCCAGCGTTCGGAACTCGTGTCGGCGGGTAAACAGTTGATACTCCGGCATCATGTTGTCGTAAATCCTGTCCAGCTCCTGCTCCGGGGTGTACTTCGCGCGTCGCATCATCAGCCTTAGTGCCAGGGCGTAGTCCCGAAATCGTTCTCCTCGGCGTTGGGCTCGGCTCCTGATCTCGTCCTCCAGTCGTTGAAAATAGCGCGGGGGAAGGAAGAACTCCATAAACTGCTGCTTGAACTCCTCCCAGGTGACTTGGTAAAGGGTGTTGACCCTGAACCAGTCCTCTGCTTGGCCCGTCAGCACGTTCGCTACCGCCTGTGGTAAATGTTGTGGGTCGATGCTGTACAGTGCCGCCTTCTCCTCCAGCTGCTCGATAAATCCCCACGGATCTGTAGCGTCGCCGTTGAAAGCTACGCCCCATTTCCGTACTCGATCGGCCAGCACGTATGGGGCTATCCATCGGTGACCCGGTTCGCTGGTCCTACTTCCGGCTGGAAGTGCCGCTCCAGGCGATTTCAGCTCCGGCATAACTGCATTGCCTAAGCTGGCCTCTAGCTCCATAAGTCGTTGCAGCTGTTCCTTCGACAGGTCCTCCTGATTGGAGAAAGCCACCAGCCGACTCCGCATCTCTTCCACTGTACCACTCGTGTCCAGTCCGAACTCCTTGAGGATGAGTTGCAGCTCGCTCTTCGTACGGAACGCGATCCAGCGTGTTCCCATGTTGGACGAGTTTTTTGTATCTGTTTCACTTGATTAAAAAAAAAATTGCTCGCGAGGTAGGTGTGACGTGCGTCACTTAGTCTTGTTTTCACTTAGTCTTGTTCTCGTAATAGTCTGGTTCACGATCTTGTTCACTGCTGGGTATCTCGCGGTATTGTCAGGAAACGATATTTTTAACGAAAATTATTTGTCACCGATGTTGACTACTTGCGGGTCCGGACGCGACTGACTTCCTCGGTATTCGGTACCAAGTCTTAGATACAAGTTTGCCTGAGCGGTGTCGCCGCTCAGGCTGCGCCGGCGCAGGAAAAAAGGTTAGGCCGTGTAAAATAAAATCAGAAGGTCAAAGTTTGCGCCCCCGTCAGTATGCGCAGTAGTCGTAGACACATGTGGAACCTGTCCTACGACTGATATAAAAACTATGATTCTTATGCATGCATAGATGTCTATGTCTATTCTTTGCTACTAGTGCCCTGTGTGAAACTTGCAATGTGGATCTTGTGCCTACCTGCTATACCCTGCATAAATTTGCAACGTGGGTCTTTAGTCCACGAAAAGATGTTAAAAATTCTCAAAACTAAATGTCTAGTCATAGTAGTCCCTGCTCGGGCGCCATCTGTAAGGATGCTTTCTCAGGCTGGGGTACATATCTCAGTCTAGCCAGGGTCTTTACAGAAAATTTATAAATACTAGGACTTTCTATGACTTTAGTAAAGAGGTTACTAGCAGGTCAGACCTCAATGGGTCGTTTACAGGGTATCGGCTATGGGCATGACCCACATAATGTACGTGTGCTCGTTTGCTAACCACGTGGTAATGGTCTCCGCCACCACGCGGTCCTTTCGAGGCTCACGGGCACGTGTCGCGTGTCACGCGTGCCGAGTTGGCGGCCTATCGTGAGGAACGCACGTGGCCGCGGGTGCTTTTCGCTTGCACTCCCTAAGTCGCTCGTTGGTGTATTCCACCATCCGCAACTAGGTAAAGTGCACGCCCTTCGCACCTCGCTTGCCAACTATCGCTCGCTCACGCCGCCATTCACGGTCGATCGGTGGTCGTACAGTACGCCCGTGACCGCAGGTGTTCTTGCTTGTACTCCACGAGCCGCTCAGTGCACATTGGGCCAGCGAGCAGATCTTTCGACGAAAATTCAAATTTTTCATAGAAAGTAAACCTGTTTTAATAATAAAATTTGCATAGTATATACTTCGACTAAAATGAATCAAAAGATTATAGTTGCTTGGATGCATCCCTGAAATTTTGGCAGCCCTTCTAAGTCAGCTGTTTAATTGCATGCGAGCGAAACTAAAAAGTGCGGGAAAAATGTTGTTGACTTGCGAGCGTGCCAAAATTTTTGTGGTTTAACCAATTTTCAGGTATGTAGAATATTTGTATTAAAAAACTAGTCGGGAAGGCTACAGTCACGCGGTGACTGTAACAGGCCATGAATTTTCAGTTTACGTTTATATACCATAAAATATATATAAATTTATATTTATATAAATTTTAATATAATGAAACAAAAACAAGTGCGCAAGGCTACAGACGGGCGCGCTCGGAAGACAGATACTCTTTAACATCCGTGCCAAACATGTAAACACACTCATGACTTCTGACAGAGAATTCTTCCAAACTTATTTTAATACAAATGGCTTACTCGCTCACACACACACATACACGCGCGTAAATAGTAAAGCGACACGACGCGACGTCGACGTCGGCGTCAACTGCTCAAAGCAGCGCGCAAGCTGCTGCTCATACCGAACATTTGTACTGAAAACGTTGACTTAAATAACTTCTGTCATATTTCTCTGATCGGATTGTAATTTAAAGGATATGTTTGTATTGTATTTAGCTTTATACATACCAAAGCAGAACGTTATGGATTTAATACTTTGCTTATTAATCGCAAATAACCGATTTGCGGAGGCGGTGGGCGTGGCATCAAACATTTGATATAAACTTGATCTGTCTATGGTTTATAGGAACCTTCATGACAAATTTGGTATCTCTAGCTTTTTTAATAGCTGAGATCTGTTGTCTCATACAGACGGACAGACGGACGGACGGACAGACGGACAGACGGACAGACGGACAGACAGACGGACATGTCTCAATCGATTCGGCTAGTGATCCTGAGCAAGAATATATATACTTTATGGGGTCTGCCACGCCTCCTTATGCCTGTTACATACATTTTACACAAAGTTAGTATACCCTTTTTTGACCATTTTCAATGGTCGAATGGTATGAAAAATGAAACAAGTCGGAAAGGCTACAGTCACGCGGTGACTGTAAGAGGCCATGGATTTTCAGTTTATTTGTATATACCATAAAAATATATATAGTGACATATCCATTCTACACCTACACTTTAAACTCCCTAATTCCACACACACACGCATATTATTGTAAAACGCACAAACACACACGCACATTATTGTTAAACGCACATACACACATTAATGTAAAAGCACAATATGTAATCAAAGAACGAGAGCCCTTCGATTAACTTTGGTTCCCACAGATCATAAATCCAAAAACGCGAACAATAATTGGGTCTCCGCCCAATGTTTACAGCGAGCCAACTGAAATAACAAAACTTTATCACCCGAGTTTCCGCTCAGGCACTTGTCTCAGGATTCTCCAATTACCCCTATTTATCGGGAACCTCTCCCTCTCTCAATGAGAGAACATTAAAGTCAAATCAGCCAAACTCTCTTAAAGAGAACATTAGAATCAAATTAGCTAAACTCTCTTAAAGAGTTTGCTCTCTTAACACCCACTCTGCCTATATAAACCCAGGCACGCGTCTAAGAAGTAGTTCAGTAAACTTTCAGTTTAGTTCTGTTCAGTTCAGCTTAGATCTGTTCAGTTCGGCTCAGTCCCGAGCACCGAGTACGTTATCAACTGCGATAGCTCGTAAAAGTCTGTTATCAAACTTTAGAAAATCTAAAGGCTCTAGTTCTTCCTTTGGAAGTAAATAAAAAAGTGTTTAACTAATAAACTTAAAAACAACTGTGTTTTTTTTTTTTTTTTTTTTTTTTTTGTTTGGATATCTATTAGTTTAACACTGATTCTCATAGTTTTAGTGAAATTGTCGGGACTTATAATTTGAATATAAGCATTTTGAAAGACTTTAAAGTCGGCTTCATTAGGGAAGTAAATAACACTTTTCTTAGTGCAGAGGTATTCTTTAATTAGGTCTTTGGCAAAGGTGTCGGTCATTTCTTTATAACTAATTTTTTATACCCTTCGACCATTGAAAATGGTGAAAAAAGGTTTTTGCAAAATGTCAAAAAAGTTTGTGCAAAATGTATGTAACAGGCATAAGGAGGCGTGGCAGACCCCATAAAGTATATATATTCTTGCTCAGGATCACTAGCCGAGTCGATTGAGACATGTCCGTCTGTCTGTCCGTCTGTATGAGACAACAGATCTCAGCTATTAAAAAAGGTAGAGATGCCAAATTTGGCCTGAAGGTTCCTGTAAATCATAGGCAGATAAAGTTTATGTCAAATGTTTGATGGCACGCCCACCGCCCCCGAAAATCGGTAATTTATGATTTTTAATCAAAGTATTGAACTTATAAAGTTCTGCTTTGGTATGTATAAAGCAGAATGCAATATGAACATGTCCTCCAAATTACAATCCGATCGGACCAATAACACAGAAGTTTTTTAAGTCAATGTTTTCAGAGCAAATGTTCGGTATGGGCAGCAGCTTGCGCGCTGCTTGGAACAGTTGACGGGACGTCGACGTTGCGTCATGTCGCTTTACTCTTTACGCGCGTCGCTGTGTGAGTGCGAGCGAGTAAGCTATATGTACTAGAAGTATTTGTGCAGAATTCTCTGTTTGAAATTATGAGTGTGGTTACACGATTTTAACGGATTTGGAAAATTGGGAGAAGGGTATCTTACTGTCGGGCGCCCGACTGTAGCCTTACCCACTTGTTTTTTATTCTAGTTTTATGAAAGTATCTTATTATTTGGACATCGTCAAAATTGTCTTTTAAGAATTCTAACTGTCGGTTATAATAATAGAGGGGTCTTTCGGTTAAGGAAATGTGGCTTTGATTGTCTTCTTGTGCGCTATGCACAGTAGCTGCTGTGGGAATAGAAACTGGGTTATCTTCTCCTAGGAAGTTTTCTTGAATTTGAACTCTGGATAAGGCATCAGCGACATGATTTTCCTTACCAGGTAGGTATTGGATATTATAATCATATTCATTTAACTTTATCTTCCATCTTTGTAATTTCATATTGGGTTCTTTTACGTTACTTAGCCATACAAGTGGCCTATGATCGCTTAATATTTCAAACTTTGTACCGAATAGGTAAGACCTGAAATATTTTATTGCCCTTACTATAGTTAATAGTTTTTTTCTATTGCTGTGTAATTGAGTTCGTGTTCGTTAAGAGTTCTGCTTGCATAGCAAATGGGTTTATGCTCTTGAGATAATACAGCACCTATAGTTATATTACTCGCATCTGTTGTTAATGAAAATTTCTTTTCGAAATTAGGGTATATTAGTATTGGATTACGTGATGAGTACTTTAAGTTTTTCGAAAGCGGACATGTAATCGTTATCTTCTGTATTGATTATTGCTCCTTTTTTTTAATTTGAGTGTCATTGGTTTTGCTATTTTTGCAAAATTAGGGATGAACTTACGGTAAAATCCGCAGAGTCCAAGAAAAGACTTTTTTCCTTTTATGGTTTTAGGAATGGGAAAATTAACAATTGCGTTTATTTTGTTAGGGTTCGGTTTTATACCGTCTGTTGTGATAATGTGACCAAGAAATTCAATTTCTTTCTTTAGAAATTCACATTTGTCAAGTTGAAATTTTAAGTTAGCTGATCGTAGCTTTTCGAATACTCTTTTCAATGATATTATGTTTTCCTCTAATGAAGTGGAATAAATGATAATATCATCTAATAAACTAGACAATCCTTGTAGATTAAATCTTCTAGGAGGTTGTTCATGCAACGTTGAAAAGTTGCTGGTGCATTTTTCTGACCAAAGGGCATACGAAGATATTCGTAATGTCCGTATTTTGTTGAAAATGCTGTTTTTGATATTGATCGCGGGTCCATTTGAATTTGATGGAAACCTTTAGCTAAATCAATACTTGAGAAGTATTGACAGCGTCCAAGCTTGTCTAATATTTCGTCCATTACAGGAATAGGGAATTTGTCGTCAATGGTTATTTCATTGAGACTGCGATAGTCTATGACTAATCGAAATTTTGGTTTGCCAGAAGCATCGTTTTTCTTTGGGACAATCCAAATTGGAGTACAATAATGGGATTTAGATTTCCTAATTATATTTTGTTCTATCATTTCGTTAATTTGTTTGTTGACCTCTTGATCCATCAAACGCTTGGGGGTATTTATAAGGTTTTTTATAAATAGGGTCTTCGTGCTTTGTAAGAATAGAATGTTTAATCGTAGTTGTGAAGGTCAAATTTTCACCTTCTCTGTACTGAATATCATTGTATTCTAGCAAGACATGCGAAAGTTGTTCCCTATCTTCTGTATTCAAATGTTCCAATCTGAATACATTGGATTCTCTTTACTCGTCGTCTAAGGCGTAGTTAGAAGGAATTCTAGAAGGGCTTTTTTCTATGGGAGGGGTATTAAGAGGGGTTTCCTCAGTTTTAGAAGTCTTGTGATCTTTTAACTTAGATGACTTGGGGTACTCATTGGTAACCTTGGACTCATCTTGTTTTAAGTGGGGTTTCCGCTTTATTTTTAGGAGGTTTTTCTCCTTTTTTGGGGTATGTAGAGGAGTTTCCTCTGTGTTAGATGACTTCGGGCACTCATTAGTAGCCTTGGACTCATCTGTTTGGGTGTGGTCGTACCACATTTTAAATGGATATCCATTTATATTGACCGTTTGAGTTGAGTATCTAATTTGACGTTAGTTGACTCTAAAAAATTTCTACCTAACAGTAAGTCATATTTTTCTGAGAAATTGTGAATAAAGAAAGTTTGTTTAGTAGGACATAGTTTGCTTGAATGCAATGAAACGCTTTGGTTTAATACTACAGTGCCATTTATAGGGTGGACTTTTGCTTTACAAGGTTTTGGTTGGGAAATTAAAAAAATGTTGTTTCATAATATTGATAGATGAACCAGTGTCTACTAGGCATCTAAGAGTAATATTATTCATTTTAATTTTTAAGTTTCGTCTTCCTCTGAGTCGCTTTCCGATTCCGAGGCTGGTTGAAGAAAATTTTCGCCTGTGTCCATCTTGTGCACTTTTGCTTTGCCTTTTAACTGGAGGGTTTGTTGTTGGTAATTAAGGGAATTTTGGGCTCTACCTAAATTTAGTTTTTGCTTAAATTCACTAAAAGCTTGTGGGCTTGATTCCACTGGTTTGGAACTAGTGCTTGGATAAAAGTTATTTGTGGCATGCATTGCATTGCTCACGAAATTTTGTTTTTGTCCTTTACTCTTTGAGTTTTGGGAACGGTTTGAGTTAGAGTTATTTTGGGGTTTTGTTCGGTCGTTATAAGTTCCTTCGTATACGCCTTTTTCTTGCGCTACTTGTTTGAGTTTGGATACTGTTTATATATCGGATCTAGCAACAGTCATAAATAGCCTATCAGGTAACTTTCTCCTGATTACATTTTTAGTTGTAGTGTTTAACGCATTTGTGTAAACTATAGTGTTATTAATATCGTTCTCTAACATAAGTTTGTTTGATATGATAAATGACTTAGTTTCTAGAACGAACTAACGGATATTTCCAGGGAAGGGTGTGTTGTAGAGACGTCGTAGCAGCTCCTCACATGATGTCTGGGTTTTGTACTCATTGATAAGTGCATTCATCAGGTCTGGCCAGCTTCTGGCTCCGGATAGTTGGGATACGCGTTGGGCATCTCCTGCGAGTTGCATCTCGATTGCACTGAAGAACACATGCTTCTGCCTGGTGTCACTGTTGGGTATAATTGAAGTACGAACTCGAACCTTTTCATAAAGGCACTGAGCTCTTGAAAGTTTCCGCTGAATGCAGGTATTTGTCTAATTTGACCTAACGCCTGATTCAGGTGGGGCTCAACAATAACAGTTGAACTTGTTCGGTTGCCATGATTTTGTTGTTTTGTTTTAGCAGAGTTTTTTTTTTGTTGTTGGTTGTTTTTTACACTTTTATGGTTGTTTGTTTTTACACTTTTATTGTTCTTTGTATGCAGTAGATTGACTATTCCGTGTCAATCACCGATTATACGTGAAGTTCTTTGGCGGATAAATAGAGTTTATTGTATTACGATGTACTTTTACCTTAGCGCCGATTCGCGTGGTTCAATCACAAAAAGATACGCTTGGTCGTACAAGAATCTTTTATCACTAGATTGATATCGGTAAACGAGTCGCACAACTTTTTTTATCCTACCGGCTGCGCCATTAACGAATTCAACCAAAGGTTTAATAAAAAAAAAAAAAAAAACACAGTTGTTTTTAAGTTTATTAGTTAAACACTTTTTTATTTACTTCCAAAGGAAGAACTAGAGCCTTTAGATTTTCTAGGGTTTGATAACAGACTTTTACGAGCTATCGCAGTTGATAACGTACTCGGTGCTCGGGACTGAGCTGAACTGAACAGATCTAAGCTGAACTGAACAGAACTAAACTGAAAGTTTACTGAACTACTTCTTAGACGCGTGCCTGGGTTTATATAGGCAGAGTGGGTGTTAAGAGAGCAAACTCTTTAAGAGAGTTTAGCTAATTTGATTCTAATGTTCTCTTTAAGAGAGTTTGGCTGATTTGACTTTAATGTTCTCTCATTGAGAGAGGAAGAGGTTCCCGATAAATAGGGGTAATTGGAGAATCCTGAGACAAGTGCCTGAGCGGAAACTCGGGTGATAAAGTTTTGTTATTTCAGTTGGCTCGCTGTAAACATTGGGCGGAGACCCAATTATTGTTCGCGTTTTTGGATTTATGATCTGTGGGAACCAAAGTTAATCGAAGGGCTCTCGTTCTTTGATTACATATTGTGCTTTTGCATTAATGTGTGTATGTGTGTTTTACAATAATGTGCGTGTGTGTTTGTGCGTTTTACAATAATATGCGTGTGTGTGTGGAATTAGGGAGTTTAAAGTGTAGGTATAGAATGGATATGTCACTATATATATTTTTATGGTATATACAAATAAACTGAAAATCCATGGCCTCTTACAGTCACCGCGTGACTGTAGCCTCTCCGACTTGTTTCATTTTTCATACCATTCGACCATTGAAAATGGTTAAAAAAAGGTATACTAACTTTGTGCAAAATGTATGTAACAGGCATAAGGAGGCGTGGCAGGCCCCTTAAAAGTATATATATTCTTGCTCAGGATCACTAGCCGAATCGATTGAGACAGGTCCGTCTGTCTGTCCGTCTGTCCGTCCGTCCGTCTGTCCGTCTGTATGAGACAACAGATCTCAGCTATTAAAAAAGCTAGAGATACCAAATTTGGCATGAAGGTTCCTATAAACCATAGGCAGATCAGGTTTTAATCAAATGTTTGATGCCACGCCCACCGCCCCCGAAAATCGGTTATTTACGATTAATAAGCAAAGTATTAAACCCACAACGTTCTGCTTTGGTATGTATAAAGCTAAATGCAATATAAACATATTTTCAAAATTACAAACCGATCGGACCAATAACACTGAAGTTATTCGAGTCAACGTTTTCAGTACAAATGTTCGGTACGAGCAGCAGCCGACGCGCTGCTTTGAGCAGTTGACGCCGACGTCGACGTCGCGTCGTGTCACTTTACTCTTTACGCAGGTCGCTGTGTGAGTGCGAGCGAGTAAGCTATATGTAGTAGAAGTATTTATGTAGAATTCTCTGTTTGAAACTAATGAAAGTGGTTACACGTTTGTAACGGATTTAGAAAATTGGGAGAAGGGTATCTTACTGTCGGGCGCCCGACTGTGGCCTTACCCACTTGTTTTTTAGTAGAAGTGAATGGTAGAGATTGGCGCATGGCCAAAAGAGCAGTCTAACGTATCTTTAACGACATGGGTAAACCCCTTGAAATAAAAGCAGACAAAGACTACGCCTCATGTACTTCGCAATACAGACATGGCTCAAGCAAAAATGGAATTCCTGACATTAATAAGAGAGAAATCAGCGAATACGCACAAAGCCTAGCAGTTAACCCCATCCATACAGAAAACGGCTACCTTATCTTTCAAACAGGATCCATAGAATTACCAATTAACTACCAATATCATCCATAACCCTAACTAACTAACCTAACATAAGATCGTTTGTATACTTTTATAAGGACAACTGTTCTTAAAGACGAGGGTCTTTCGATTACCCTAGAAGAAACACAAAAAAATCAGTTTAAATATTTCCGCAGTTTGAATATCAAATATGACACTTGCAATAACAAATAAATGTCCCCATAAACATATAAAAAAAGAAATATTTTGGGATAGAAAAAAAAGTTTGAGCAATAGCTTAGATAGATTGTTTCGGCTCCAAGAAATCCGTCTCGTGAGAAAACTGGTTTTGTCTAACATAAATGATTGAAAATCGAAAATTCGGTTTGTTCTGGGTCGAAAATTCCATTTGAACTGGGATTGGTAATGGATAAAAATTTACATCTCGTGATGAAACGGTATATAGGTCATTCGAATGAACTTTCCAAACAAATCAGCTATGTCCTGGTCCGAGTTTGCATTTACACTTTCAATCGAAAGTTTAGATAGAAAGGCAGATAACATACGCTTAATATTAACAAAACTGTAAAACTGTCTAGGGTTCTGTTGGAACTGAATCCCAAAATGTGTCAAATTTGTAGGGTTAGGAGCAACAAAACAAGCAACCGAGCAACAAGATTACTTGAAAGGAAATACTTATAAAATATTGATAAACGAATAATAAATTGTATATTTTATAAAGAGTCCAGAATTTAGATTTGTAAGGTTTAATAATTTTTTAAGTAACCATGGCAGTTTTCTTTTATTCTGACTGTTTACGGCAGATCACTGCATTATCTAAGGGCTCAAAGTTGCCATACGAATAAAATCAGCTGTTCAAAGCTATGTTCTAAGCAACTGTTAAGCTTTAAGCTACGCAGCTGTTAAGAATCATGATATCAGCTGTTAGGTCTAACTTTATGCACTTGTAAAATAGTCTCTACTCGCATCACTTGTAAAAAATGCAGCGGCACATAAATAATTAATAAATTTAAATCCTTGCTTTTAATTGGAATGAACAGCACGGAAGAAAAGCGGTTGCAAGAATCAGTGTACCCGTAAACATAGATAGCCCCGACGTGATTTCGTATTTATTATTTATTGGCGCAACCGCTTTCGCCGCATTTTTTGATCTCGCTTTTGCACGCGTACAAGTTATTTTGTTATTCCTTCGGGGATCCTGTTGAGGCGAAGAACTTGCTAGAGTGATTATGATGAGCCTTATGGCTCAGCAGTAATATGAAATTACAACAAGTTTTATTACGGCGGGATTGCGGATCAAGCGGTCTTTAATTGGTAATGGGTATCACTAAACTAAGGCCAGAATACAAAAATGATTACCAATAATTAATTAATAACTATGGAGCGCGAGCAACCAAGTCTAATCGACAAGCCGACTCCAAGAGTCAGCGCTATGCACTGCGAGGGCTGGGCACTCTGAGAGCGTGGGTTACTTGATAACTGCTCCCCCTTTAAAGATGCGCAGGCCCTAGGAACGCCATATGAGTCCGCGAGTTGTTGTAACTCTTTCGATGCTCCTCTTCTTCTCAGAACCAGACAGAGAAGGATGGAACCGCTGCATGCCAGGCTGACTCGTTCATCCGGTTTAGTAGTGATAAACTTAGTACTGGGTCATGGCCGATGACGTTCAGCAATGGGGTATAGCTACTTCTGGGGTTTCGCTTAATGCCAACTTGGTCCCGTTTATGATGGCTAGGCGATAAAACGTAATTAGGCCCTGAGCCCACCGAGTGCAAGCCGCTGGCGCAGGTTTTATGATTCGCCAATCTGCAGAATGAGGTGTAGCTGGTGGTCGTGCAATCTGTGACAGCCATAACCCGCCACGGTGACGTCTGTGATCTGAAGCATGATGTTTTTGTGTGCTACAGGAATCATTGTTACCTTCTTGCAAATTAACTTATTTTGGGAGTAGTCAATTAGTATACGGACTATGTTATCGGACTGGAAGATCTTTCTTTTAGATACTTCAATTAGGTTGACTACGGTCACCTCTTTGGGAGGTTCAAATAGAATGAACTTTAAGTCGTCGTAATCAAAAGTACTAGGATTTATAATATTGGATTTAGCTAGAGTGATGGACAACAATAAATTCAAAATTTCCAAAATTAGCATTATATTTCTTGCAAATAATGATATGTGGACGTGCATATCTATCGCCATTAACGCTTCTGCAGTGGAAACCCTTGGACTCCAACGTCCGTAAGCTCATTTATGCGCTTTTGTGATTTGGTGTTAATCACCACTTGTTAAGTGTTGGACTCGAAGTGTTGGTCATTCTAATTATTTCTAAATCTGCACCATCTGGTGTTCCTCCTAATTTTTTTAATACCGTACCCAAAAAGTCTAAACCACTGGCAATACGCTGGTGAACTTATCAAGCGGACAACGAGTTTTTGGCATTCTCAATATATTTCTAAAAGCTTTCGCATATGCGATTGGGGAAATAAAATGGGAATATAATTGGAATGCGAGCAGTCTGTGATTCGCGTATTAACAACTGTATAACACCCCTAAGGGGTAAAGCCTGATGCACGATATGCCTCCACGCGTCTCTGTCCTTTGCGCGACTCCGCCAGTTGGTGACACCAAGCGTCGCCAGTATTGCGTCCATCTGGTCCCTCCAACGTGCACGTGGTCTTCTTCTCCTACATTGTCCGCCAACTACCGCATCGAAAACAGATTGAGCTGAAGTTGTTGCCTCCATACGAGCTATGTGACCTAGCCATCGAAGTCGCTGAATATTAATTCGCCTTCCCTTGTCCACATCACCGTATAGTTCATACAGCTCGTCGTTCCACCTGATACAATAGGTTCCGCCAACGCAAACAGGTCCGAATATCTTACGAAGGATTTTCCTGTCGTAGACACTACGAGCAGCTGCATCTGACTGCGTCACTGTCCAGGCTTCCGCCCCATATAGAAGCACTGGGATGATGAGTGCCTTGTAAAGGGTTAGCTTCGACTTTCGAGAGAGGGCTCTGCTGTTCATTTTCATATTGAGCCCAAAGTAACTCCTGTTGGCAAGTGTGATCCTTCGTTTGATCTCCAGGCTGACATCAATGTTGCTGGTCACTGCACTTCCTAAATAGACAAAGTCCTTGACCGACTCAAAGTCATAGTCTTCAGCAAAAAGATGAGAGTCAAGACGCTGCGACTCTCTGTTACTGCACACCATCAACTTTGTTTTGCCCATATTTACTGCTAGCCCAACTTTAGCCGATTCTCTTTCTATCGCTCCAAAAGCCGCAGTCACATCACGCTTGGTCCGCCCAATAATATCTATATCATCAGCGTAACCAAGGAGCTGGACACATTTCTGTCCCAATATTGTGCCATTTTCCATCATTTCTCCATCAGCAGATTGAAGAGCATACAAGACATTGAGTCGCCTTGCCTGAGACCCCGCCTGGTACTCAAGGTTTCGGACTGGTCCTTTCCTACCTTGACAGAGCTGATGGTGTTGCTCAATATCGATCTACAAAGGCGTACTAGCTTTGCAGGAATACCAAGCTCAAACATGATGCTGTACAGGCAACCTCGCCGTGGACTATCAAAAGCAGCTTTCAAATCAACAAACAGGTGGTATGTGTCGATTTGGTTCTCATACGCTTTCTCCAGGATCTGACGTAGTGTGAAGATCTGGACGAAAGCCGCATTGATACGGCCCTATCAATGCTTCAGCATATGGCTTAAGTTACTTACACATTACGGTCGTGAGAACTTTGTATGGGACGGGAAGGAGACTGATGCCACGTTAGTTGGTGTGTATTATTGCATCACCATTCTTCAGAATGGGGCAGATCATGCTCAGACTCCAATCATTGGGCATGCTTTCCGTTGACCATAAGTTGCAAATGAGCTGGTGCATGCACCATACCAACTCATCGCCTGCAGCCTTAAACAATTCAGCCGGTAAGCCGTCCGCTCCAGCGACTTTATTGTTTTTAAGTCGTTTTATGGCGACCTCGACTTCCGTATAGTTAGGAATGGGAACCTGACCATCTGTGATTCGAGTTAGTGGTTCTTCTTCATCCGACTCTTGGTTGTCTCCAGCCAAAAGACTTTCGAAGTGGTGACAAGATTTCCATCATCACTCCTACAGGCAAGCGATTCAGACTTATACCCTTGAGTCATGCGTTTGACCCTCCTGTAAAAGTCGCGTGCATCGTTCCTGTTCCTGCTCTTCTCCAACTTCTCACACTCAAGCCTTTCCATCCCCTTCTTCTTCCTCCTGAAAAGGCGCTTCTCCTCACTTCTCCGCGTCCTATAAATATTCACCACTGCTCGTGTGGCTCCTGCTTGCAGCGTCCGCCTGTATGCAGCGTTCTTTGCAGCAGTCGCATCCCGACACTCTTGGTCATACCATGGATTCCGCTTTGGAGGACGTTGGAGTCCAAGGGTTTCCACTGCAGAAGCGTTAATGGCGATAGATATGCACGTCCGTCGAGAGTTGAGCTGAGAAGGCATCCCAGTGCTGTTGTGACTGCAGCTTTCCGATGTCAAGTTTTCTTGGATCATGTAATGGTCTTCAACGAAGTCAGACGTGTTTTCATCGAGCTCCGTATAAAATCCCTTGATTTTAGTAAAGAAAATAGTTAATAACATAAAATAAATAAATAAATCGAAAGCGAAAATGACGTTATTGGGAATGTTAATTTGCTATCCTAAAATACTTTCTGTGGGTGGAATGATAAAGTATAACTAAAAAGCAAATAGACCACGAACAAATCGATCGTTCTAAAATGAGCCAACACGAATTGCGCGCTCAGCAGCAAAAAGAGCAAGACGAGCGCCGACTCTCTTTGCAGCGGAACAACGCATACTTCAGCGTCATGCTTGACGCCCGCGAGTGCCAAATCATCCACCCGGTCAATGACCTAGCACCTGCAGAATGCAAACGATCGTGGTCCTGCTCACCAATGCTTATGACTGCACGAAGTGAACTCGAACGCACTGAGAGCGTCTCTCTCAGGCTCTCCCCATTCCAAACGGTGTCAAGTGTAGCTACCAGTAAAGTAATCACGATATCTACTGCAACTGCACCTTTAGCAACAACAACTGCAACAACATCAACATCAACTCTATGCTAAATACCGACAGCGGTGTACAATTCCGCTGAATCAACAACAACGAATGCAAAAGCACTCACACCCTAAAATCCATCTGCGTCATTTGCAGCGATGCCCACAGTACTGTAAACTGTCCTAAGAAAAAAAACTACAGTTCAATTAAGTTATGCAGCAACTGTGGCGAAAAACACACAGCCAACTGGCGAGGATGCATTGTTTACAAGGAACTCAAGGGACGCCTAAACAAACGAGTGGATTCAGCTCGAGATCGTATCACACCAACAGTTCACAAAGTAATGAAACCGACTACAACTAACATCCCTTCGTCTGCCAGCTACCGAGCAATGCCAAATTCTTCCTTTGCAGGTGTACTAAAATCAGGGATCCAAGTACTAACAGCAGTCACCTTCAGCGTCCAGCATATATAAATATATAGGATATAAATTTTACTTTACGAATCACCCGGATGGCAATGCCCATGGAGGCACTGGCATACTAAAACGATTGCGAATTATTCACCTCTTTCTTGGTAATTGGCAAGAAGACGGCTTACAATGTACCTTCATAAGCCTCCAATGCCATAACGGTGCTCTCACTCTGGCTGCTGTCTATTGCCCACCTCGCTTCATAATCTCTGAGGAAAATTCACAACACTTTTTGACTCGTTTGGTGAAAGGTTTGTTGCAGCTGGCGACTGGAATGCCAAGCACATGTACTGGGGATCTCGGATAGCGAACCCTAAAGGAAAACAGCTGTAAATCGCAATCATCAAACCGCAACGCAAACTAAACTATGTTTCCCTGGGAGCGCCTACATACTGGCCAGCAGATCCCATGAAGCTTCCAGATTTGATTGACTTTGCCATCACAAAAATCAATCAATCACAATCAATGATTACAGCTGAGGCACTTCCAGAACTCTCATCTGATCGCTGTTCGGTGCTCTTTCATCTTTTTTACCAGCTACAACACATGGAGCGATCGCATAGACTTACAAGCAAAAGGACCAATTGGGCGAGGTACAAAAAAAATGTTTGTTCCCATACCGGCTTTTCTAGCCCCTGGAAACCGAGCAAGACATTGATCAGTTTGCTGGTGATATAGAATCAATCAGCAAAAGCGTCAACTCCATAAGACAACCATGTATGCAGTATAAAGTTTAACAAGACAAGTAGAGATACTGAACTGCTTGTGCTTGAAAAACGACGACTTCGAAGGGAGTGGAAGGAGCACAGATCACCTGGCGCAAAAAGTAGATTAAAAGCAGCTTCTCGCAGACTTACCAAAGCGCTTAAGAAAGAAAAAGCGGACGCACAACTAAGGTACGTCGAGAATCTCACGTCCACAGGCACAAAGAACTCGCTGTGGAAAGACCACAGGAACCTACAGGCACCAACAGAAACGGTTGTACCTCTCCGAGCAAGAGTCTTCGCTAATCATCTTAAAAAAGTATTTCAACCAAATCCAGCCACTAACTCATTTACTCTCCCGCCTTTAACTGCATCTGACTTAGCACCACAAGATCCCGTAGAATTTCGGCCAAGCGAGATAACGAAAGTCATTAAAGGGCAACTGAAGACTGGGAAATCGCCTGGCTACGACTTAATAACCCCGAAAATAATCATCGAGCTCGCAATGAGTGCAGTACTACGAATCTGCTTGCTCTTCAACGCAATTACTAAAATTGGAGACTTCCCTCAAAACTGGAAGAAATCAGTTATAATTATGATCCCTAAGCCTGGGAAACACAAAACACAGCCATCATCATACAGGCCAATAAGCTTACTTACTTTTCTCTCCAAGTTCATTGAAAAAGTGCTGCTGCTATCAGCCCCCACCTCAAAACACACAACACTCTCCCATCGCACCAATTTGGTTTTCGGGCAAAACATGGAGCCATCGAACAGGTTAACCGCATCACAACAGAAATTCGCACTGCCTTTGAACATCGTGAATTTTGCACAGCTCTATTCTTAGACGTTGCACATGCATTCGATAGAGTATGGCTGGATGGACTTATGTTTAAAATAATCAAACTGCTGCCTCAAAACATACATAAGCTTCTAAAGTCTTACCTATATAAAAGAGTGTTCGAGGTTAGATGCAGTTCAAGCACTTCAAGCGATTGTACTATAGAAGCCGGAGTGCCTGAAGGAAGTGTTCTGGGCCCAATTCTGTACACCTATACACGGCGGACATCCCAACAAACTACCAGCTAACGATATCCACATTCGCTGATGAAACTGCAATACTAAGTCGATCCAAGTGCCCAGTAAAAGATACGATGCAACTAGCACGCCATCTAACTTGTGTAGAACATTGGCTTGTAGATTGGTAAACAAAGAAAAGTGAAAACGGGTAACATTTACCCTAAACAAACAAAGCTGCCCGCCCTTGGTAATGAATCACACGCGCATCCCACAAGCCGATAACGTAACATACTTAGGTATTCATCTGGACAAGCGGCTCACCTGGCGGAAACACATAGAGGCCAAGACGACGCACCTCAGACTAAAAGCAAGGGAAATACACTGGCTTATAAACGTTCGATCTCCCCTAAGCTTGGAGAACAAAGTCCTCTTATATAACTCCGTTTTAAAACCCATATGGACCTATGGCTCCGAGCTATGGGGCAACGCATCGAGAAGCAACATCGACATAGTACAACGAGCACAGTCTAGGATTCTGAGAATAATTACTGGAGCTCCATGGTATCTTCGGAACGAGAATATACACAGAGACTTACAAATAAAACTTATCATTGAGACAATAGCAGAGAAAAAAGTAAAATACTAGCCTCACATCCAAATCCTCTTGCAAGAAAACTTATTCGAGTATGCAGCCAAAGCCGACTGCACCAGAGCGACCAACCAGCCCAGCGTTAAATATGTTAGGCCACACAGCATGAATCATTTCATAAAATGATATTTAGTTAGTTTAGAATAAGATTTGAAAACTTATTGTTTGTCTCTTAAGTTAAAGGTAAGATTCAATAAATAAGCAACACATTGAAAAAAAAGCTTTCTTGGCATACTTTGGCGTGAGACTTTCGCGACATACAATCGTGCGTGAACCTATAAGTCTAAGCCCATTTTCCGAGGTAGACTCAAGTCGGCTATGCCGTCCAACGGTTGCTCCAAAGGTGCGTTCCCATTAAAATCTCCGAGGAGCATCTTAATGACATGCGACAGGCATCGGCTATACACTCGGTCGAGTTCTGTATAGAAAGCATCCTTAATGGCGTCGTCCTTCTTCACCGTTGGGGCGTGCGCACAGATAAGGCTGATGTTAAAGAATTTGGCAGCTACTGGGATCGTCGAAAGTCTCCCATTTACAGGTGTAAACTGGGAGACTCGGTGCCGTAGCCTGGCTCTTACGACGAATCCACAACCGAACTCGTGCCTATCTGTAGGACAGCTGTAATATATGCCACATTTTCTTCGCTTTATGCATCCCTTTCCATTCCATCTCATTTCCTGGATAGCTTTTATGTCAGCATTTAAATTGCTGAGAGTATGCACTAGTTGTTGGGTGGCACCAGGTCTGTACAATGTGCGTACATTCCAGGTGCATACTCTCAATTCATTATACTTTTTGAATTTGCCGTAGTCGTCAATGTTGCTCGGGTATCTATCCGAGGCCTCTCTTGCATTATTCTCTGATGTGATATTTTCCTTGGGTGGATATCAAGTTCTACGCCAAAACCTTATTTAAGGACTAGGATCCCGCCGTGCACTTTACTTTATAACTCAGCGGATGCTAAGTTACAATCCAGGGAAACCAGAGACAAGGATCACACTGGCGCCCATTAAGTCGAACGCAGTCAGTAGCTTACCTTTTATACGTTTCCCTAATTCCCCCATTATTCTTAGCTTGGGTATTATAATTTCAAATTTTTAAAAGGAAAACAAAATATGAGCAGCTATCTTAGGTTATCCTTATGAACCACCCTCCTCTTAATAAAAAACAGACGTTCCTAGGTCTGCCTGGATGGTCACCTCAGAACAGAAAGGGATTAGCTTGTTGCCCAATCTTTTATTGCTTTTTACAAATACCTTTTCCCCTACATCAAAAACCATGTTTTGCTTCGATGCATAATTCCGATCTATCTGAGCCTTAGCTGTTTTGCTCCTAATGTATTCTTTGAATTTTTCGGTTGACGCGTAGATTACCTCCATCGGCTTCTTTCCGCTAAGCGAATGAATCCTCCGGTTGTACCTTACGGTCGCTTGCATTATGAGCTCATTAGTGTCTTCTTAAGGTATCTCTTTTTGATGAGCTACGCATTGACCACATTAATCCCGAATTGATTTTTCTATAGAGGCGTGATAAATTCTGATGCTACTTCATTGCCTTGATTTTGGGAAAGGAATTTACGGGGAATTGGCCGAGATACTATTGGTTGTGTGATGGCAAATTTTGAAAACTTATCGATACATGTTAAAAACTTTTTTTTTGTATCAGTAGAAAATATGTTGACGTGCATCATTTCGCCGGCATTTGTTAGAACCAGTGTCACACCGAGCTCTTGTTTCTTTGGATACCTATCGTACTTAGCTCTAGGGCATACCTTACAGTTGGCTATTACCTCCGTTACTAGCTTACACATTGTTGGGAAATAATTGTCGCACAGAATTTGTTTAATATTTTCTTGTGCATAACTTCCCAAGTTCCCATCCTATAGCGAGTAGCTCCCTCACGTTTGTGCCATCAGTTGTCTCGCATTCCTTTAGGGTTCTAGAAATCATAGTTATTGGCTTGCCTTCCTGTGAAGGCACAGCCCCAATGCCATGCACGAAAGCATCTGTCTCTAATTCAAAAGAATTCTTAAAGTCCGGATATCTTAACATGACGTCTTCTGATGCTAGAATATTTCTTAGCCTATCAAATGCCTCACTTTCTGTGGCCTACTAACCGAGCCATACCCTAAGTAAGTTTGTGAGTGGTCTTGGTTCCTCTCGTATAGCTCACATTTTTTCAGGGTCCGTTTGGGCTCCGCCCTTTGTTACAATAAAGCCCAAGTATTCTACGCTTTCTTTAAAAAAATAGGTTTTCCCTTTAGACTTTCATGTTTGCGTCACAGAGTCATTTTAAAACCCAGTCAATAAGCTTACCATGATCGGACTGATTTTCCGAAAAATATACTGCCTGTGCTATTGTTTCTTGGAAAATACTTCCAGTATTTTAAAACCCGAAATGACGTGTTTTCGAGGACTTGTTCTGCATGATAGATGTTATGGTAACCAGACTTAAATCATGGAAATGTTTGGCATTGGGTACCTTTCTCGTATAGTCTGCTCGTTTAGTTTACTAAAATCGATTACCAATCTTTTGTTTCTATTTCCGTGTTTATCAAACCCTTTTTATCGACAACCCAAGTGGGATCGTTGTATGGGGACCTAGAAGGGCGAATGATCCCATTATAAAACAAGTTCTTTATTTCCTTGTTTACAAACTCGGCTACCCCCATCGGATGAGGGTAGAGCTTTAAGTATATGGGGTTGTTGTCGGTTGTGCGAATTGTCACAACGACTGAGGTGTTGAAAGGCAGCGCCTCGTTAGGGGTCGAAAATGCCTTGATTCTGCTCAACACTGCTTTTGACGGCACTACTATGTCGTCAACATGGGTGAAAATTATATTGTCGCACTTATGGTACTGCAAGATTTCTGTTGTGTCACCGTACTTGATCGTTTTAGTCTTTAAGTCCAATGCCGCCCCTACTTGTGTTAACAAGTCTAGGCCTATGATGGCATCGAACGCTTTTTTTTTTGGACGTTGAATACAATGAATGTATTAGCAAGTGGCCCAACGACACCAAGCCGATGCTTGTTGCGCGCGGAACCCAGACGAAGTCCACCTCCCGCCTAACCGACCGAGAGGCACCGTCGCGTAACGGACGACACGGAAACGCGATAAAAATGCGAATAGACACGCGAGAAGAAACTAACGCGATAAGAAAGAAAACGCGGATAGGAGATAGGATAGGAGCATGCAAAATTAAATAAATAATAAAAAAGAATATCGAGGAAATAATATTACTAATTACGTGCTAGATAGAGAAGAATTAAAGACTTCATAGTGGCAATAGAGTTAGTGCCAGCTATGACATGTTGAAGTTTATTGTAGTCCGAACATAATACCCTGAACGGATTGTGCAGTGCATAGTTCGATCTACAATAAGGAAGAGTTAGTGGAAGATAGTTACGAGTACTTCTGCAAGGGACAGAGAAGTGAAGCTGCATTACAAGGGCCTCACTGTCAATGTCACCTTGCATAAGGTTGTTAATAAATAATACCCCTAGCATGGTTCTGCGATTAGTTAGGGAAGGCAAATTTAATAATAAGAGTCTATTGTTATAGGAAGGCAGTCTTAAATTTTCCTCCCAGTTAAGGCCGCGTAACGCAAACAATAAAAAGTTCTTTTGTACGGACTCGATGCGTTCTTTATGAATAGTGTACTGGGGACACCATACGCATGAGCCGTATTCAAGAATAGGACGAACAAGTGAGATGTAGAGGGTCTTTGTAAGATAAGGATCGTCAAATTCCTTAGACCATCACTTAATAAATTTTAGAACACCCATGGCTTTATTGACCATATTAGAAATATGATTGGAAAACTTTAGTTTTCGGTCCCCCAAAAAAATGGACCCCCAAATCATCAACTAGGGTAATTCTTTCCAAGACAGAACCACAAAGAGAATAAGAAGTATACATTGAACTGGCTCGAGAGAATGTCATCAGCTTGCATTTGGAGCTGTTCAGGTTTAAAAAAATTGGCACAACACCACGAATGAAAACTATTTAGATCAGCTTGTAAGTGTGACTGACAGTGGTCGTCTTTAAATTGATAACAAAGCTTTACATCATCCGCGTACATAAGAGTACGAGAGTTATGTATGACCGAAGGCAGGTCATTGATGAAAAGCGTAAAAAGTAGGGGGCCAAGATGACTCCCTTGAGGAACGCCAGATGTGGCGTGAAGTGGAATTGAGAGGCTGGTTTTAAAGAGGACTCTTTGAGTTCTGTCAGTCAGATAGCTTACAATCCAACTAAGTAGTTTTGGTGAAACACCTAGAAGGTCAAGCTTATGTGCCAAAAGGGAATGATTCACTGAGTCAAAAGCTTTACTGAAATCAGTATAAATGACATCAGTTTGAAGATTTTCCTGAAATCCTTTTACCACAAAGGATGTCAGTTCAAGCAAATTTGTCGTAGTTGAACGACGTTTAATAAATCCGTGTTGAAAAGGTGAAATAACGGATCTGCATAAATGTTGCAAGTGAGGAGTTATAACATTCTCGAAAAATTTAGGTATTGCCGACAATTTAGAGATACCTCTATAATTGCTTGCTTCAGACTTGCTGCCCTTTTTCAATAAGGGGATAATAAAAGATTCCTTCCAAATGGAAGGAAAGAGTGAAGTTTCTAAGGACAGCGAAAATAGTTTGAGCAATGGCTTACTTAAGGAGTTGGCACAGAACCGAAGTATACAAGCGGGAACACCGTCAGGTCCGGGTGAAAAAACTGGCTTAACTAAATAAAGATCCTTGACAAGGGAGCTTTCGTTTAGAAAGGGGGAGAAGATACCATTCGAACTTTGAATGTTGTATGGATAAAAATGAGTAGTATGTGTAGAAGGTGAGTAAGTCGTTTGAAAAAACTTTGCAAACATATCGGCCATGGTTTGGTCGGTATTTGCACTAGCATTTTCAAACGTTAAGTTATTAGGAAATGCGGAAGACTTACGCTTCGTGTTAACAAAACTATAAAACTGTTTGGGGTTCTGAATAAACTGAACCTTACAACGAGCTAAATAGTTTTTATAACATTTCGCGTTTAAGACTGTAAAGTCTGACCGCGCGCTTAAGTAGCGTGAAAAGGCTAAGGGCGAGTTACTAAATTTAAATTTTTTGTAAAGGCTTGACTTTCAATTTTTTAACCGTGACAACTCTCTTGTAAACCATGGCGGCTTACTCGAGGATGATGAATAATAGCACGGAACGCAAATATCGAAAAATGAATTAATATTTTTATAAAAAATATTGGTCGCTACTGATATATCAGTAGACAAATATAATTCCGACCAATCAAACTGTGAAATTAAAGAGTTTAATAAATTAAAATCTACTTTTCTAAAGCAGCGGACGCGCTTACACAATTTTTCATGATTATCCATACAAGCACCAAAATCGAAAGACACTTCCAGAGTAGGATGGTAAGGATCTTCTGGGAAAGAAAGTGGTTCAGTCTTGACTAAATTTACTCTAGATGGATCGGAGACAAAGCATAAGTCTAACGATCTGTTACTACAGTTTAAGATATGATTGACCTGCGACAATGACATATCAAACAGACCGTCAAAAAGGTCGTGGTGCCGTGAGGGCAGCAGAGAATTTGAATCAACACTTGTTGTCCAATTGCAATCTGGTATATTAAAGTCCCCAAGGACTGAAAGGTGATCTCTGTCTGATAACAGATTAAAAATAGTCTTTATTGCAGACAAATGTTGCAAATAGACAGATACATCCGATGACGGCGGAATATAGGAACAGGTTATATAATGAAAAAAACCGGGAAAGTGTAATTTTACACAGAGGAATTCAATAGCAAGTTGAATCTCCGGCTGTAAAAGTTCCGAATTGATGGTGGAATTGACTGCAATAAGGACTCCACCACCACGACGGTCAGGTCGATCACACCTGTAGGTTGTGAACTTGCTTGGAAAAACTTCGGAGTTTAGAATATCAAGTTTTAACCAAGTCTCAGTAAACACAACAATTTGAGAAGAAAAAAGAAAGACTGTTTAAATATAAAGTTGAAAGTTTAGTATTTAGACCTCTAACATTTTGATATGAAAGAGTTAAGGAGCATGTTAGTTTTTTTTGTTTAAGGTTGTTTTTATTTGGGCTGAAGCTAGAGACGGCAAAGGAAGATTAATCGGAGGGCGATTTTTCTTCTTCTTTTGTTTCGAACTCTTTGACCATTACATGCTCCGGCCAAAATTGAGCCGAGCATATAATGCCCATGAGTTCGTTGGGGACACTTATTTTGAAGGATGATATGTCCCTCTCATAAGAAAACTTAAATTTTTCCACTTTTATATCCAAGGCATGAGTATTTCCTTGGATATAGGCTGTTACATCATTTGATGTGAGGTCAGGGGCAAGCCTGGAAACAAAAATTTGTTTCCTTTGTGGAACACCTAGAATCTTTTTAGGCGCCTCGGGTGTAACTCCAGAGCATAGGTTCTCTTCTGGTAAACCGGAACTTGAACACGCCTTCGGTAAAACTATTAACTGTGGCACGGGCAACGATACCACAGCAGACTTGTCAGAAATCATGGGCGTCACAGGTTGCTCACACTCAATGACATTATCGGGAAGCGAAACCGATTGAGCCGAAGACCTCGTTACTATTGGGGGATTGGTGAACGAGATCAACGGCTGGGTCACTGGCGTGCCTGGCTGATCAATTAGAGGGAGCTGGGTGGCGCTAACTGAAGATTTTTGAATTCGCGAGGTTTTCTTGCGCTTTGGCGATTCATTCAATAACTTAAGGTTATTGAAAGACGAATCAAGCGCTGAGAACTGGTCGGAAAGTTTGCGAAAACTTCCAAACAGTTCCCTAAAACCAGTCTTCGTTTGACACGTAAACGAACACATTTCGTTCTCCACCTCCCTACACACATCACAGCAATAACGCAACCCCGTGCGCTTGGCTACGGCGTCAGCCGTCGGGCCGGTATATCCAGCACACTTCGCGTGTACTACGTTGTCACATAGCCAACACGAGATGCTTGCCTGGGCGGCAGTCACCTGCTTAAGGCAGGATTTCTTGAAACAAACTAAAGCGTCCATTATATGGGACACCTACTGTTAAAATAAAAACAGCCAAAGCAAAATAAAATCAAAACAAGAAAAGGGATGAGCGCAAGAGAAAGAACTTAACGCGCGTAAAGGGCAGAGAGCAGAGAGAGCAAAAATAATAAAAAAGATAAGTTCGAGAGCGGCAAAGCGTGAGAGCTGCTTAGGCGCGCTCAAAGAATTAGGAGAGGTAAGTAGAGAGAGAAATTAGCGGTGACTAACAACACTAACAACTACGTCGCTTACCCAAAAGAGAATAAAGAAAAATAAGAAATGCACCGAAAGAGGCAGAACCAATGCACAAAACAATAGAGATCTAAAATTTGCAAACACAGATTAGTTTGGCAAATTTTAAGAACATGCACACGCGTCGTGAACGGGCTAAAGTTAAAACTTCGGTTTCAAAGAAAATTTAAATAAAAACACCGGTTGTTTTTAATAAAAAAAGCCGAAAAATCGAAGCGCAAAAAAAAACACGTCCGTTCACTAGGAAAATACAGTCTTTTCTTTGTCTTTTCTTTTCTTTAAAGAATCTAACAGCAAAACTTATGTCTTTTGTCCAAATATGTACATGTAACATTTTTAATTTATTTTGTTAGAGCCATACACTACTACTCCTTTGATGTCTTTTGTCCAAATATGTACATGTAACATTTTTAATTTATTTTGTTAGAGCCATACACTACTACTCCTTTGAGCTCTTTTATGGACTTTATTAAGTTTTTGGCCCTTCCAGTGTCGATAAGTATTTTCTCTAAGTAGTTTTCTCCCAGCCAGTTCCTTTTCGACAAACAAAAACCGGGAGCCTCCTCTAAAAAATTGAGCAATCCGGCCTCATTGCCAGAGTCACTATCATCATCTATGCTAGCTACGGCCGCCGCCTGATAATTTTGCGCATCCTTAGCCTTACTTTGTTGGTTGGTGTTATTTAACCTCTGCCAGCTCTGTCCTTTCATACGGTCAGTGTTACTACTTCTTTTCTGATTTTTATTGCCTTTAGAATTGGGGTCGCTGTTTTGGGGGCTCCAATTAGTCTGCTGTCTGAACATAAAATATGTGTAACCTTCCATGGGCTCTTACGGTAGCGTGTCAATAGGCTTACCGCCTGCTGAGGCCTACCCTAACCCTGTTTCTTCGCATGGTGTGGTTTCTTTCGGAAGCCCGCTCATTTGGACCCTGTCTATCATATTGAAGGTTCGGCTATTGCCTATTGCCTATTGGCCTATTGCCCTCAGAAGCATGACTACTCTCTTTCATTGCTTTGGCATAGGAATAAGCAAACATACTTCTCTCGATGCTTGCCTCGGCTTCTACGGCTAAGGCTAGTGAGCCGCAAATCTTTGGGTTGCGCCGGAAACACTTGCTATCAAAGATCTCTTCAGACCTGAGATAAAGGCGTGAAGTGCATCGGTTCTAGCCTCAGCATTAAGTAACGCGGCACCCACCACATCGTGTGACAACGATTTTATTTGTTATGATCACTTCACTTTTCCGGTGTGGTCATAAAATTTCATACTCGTCTACCGCTGACTGTCGGCAAGCCACGTAAACACTATGTTCACCATTGAATTCTGTAATGGATTTAACAATGTCAAGCTTGACCTCGCACATAACACCGGGGTCTATACTTATTCGACTATATAGTTCTTCCTGTGGGGTATCTACTTGTAAACTGTTCACTTGCTGTCTAATGGCATAAACTTCTGCTTGAAACACTTGCATTAGGCGGTTTTCCTGTTCGGCTAACGTGTTCCTAATGGCACCATCTATGATAGTTCTAAACTGACTTGGGTCAATATTCATTGTGAATTCTTCTTGCAACTGTATTTTGTTTGTATACGCTATCATCACTATCGTATTCTTGTTTCATTTCTCTGCGTACATAACTTATCAGCCTTAGCAGACAAAATTGACACGCACTGTGCAGCAGCAAAAACAATAAATATTCCACAACAAGGGGAAAGAATTCTGCGCTGGTATTTTGTGTGATCAGCATTTCGAGCCATCTCATTGTTTCGTTGTTTACGATTTGCACTTTTTTCTTTATTTATTTATTTATTCATTTATTTAACGTCAACTAAGAGCAGTCGACTCAAAGACTAAAATATAGTAAAATTAATTGATTAATTTAAGTTGAATGTAAGTATATTATTTAAAAATATATATTTTTTTTTGTATTAAAATTTTAAATTATTAATTAATCATTAAATTATTTATTTAATTTATTTTATTTATTTATTTAATTTATTTTAATTTAATCTGGGAGTAAAAGGATAATTTTAGTTTATCCAACATTTGTTGCAAAGGAATAGGGAAACCCAGAAAACCCAATCAGATCAAAAAAAGAGTGTTAATGGATTAAGGCGCTCGTTAACTTCTAGCCAGGTGGGAAAGTAGTGAAAGTTTAAGATTATTAGTCGATTGGCTATTAGATATAATAAAGTAGTATTTATTGTAGTCCGAACATAATACCCTGAACGGTTCGTGCAGGGCATAGTTCGACCTACAACTAGGAAGAGTTAGTGGAATATAAATTCTTGTTAGACGGCAAGGGACAGAGAAGTGTAACCGGCTAACCAAGTCATCACTGTCAATGTCGCCTTTAATAAGGTTATTGATAAAAACCACACCAAGCATAGTACGCTGATTGGCTAAGGAAGGTAGATTTAGTAGAAGAAGTCTTTTAGTATAGAAAGGTAGTCTTAAGTTTGAATCCCAATTAAGTCAACGATGTGAGAATCAAAAAGTTCTTTTGAACGGATGCAATGCGGTCCTTGTAGGTTGAAAATTGAGGACACCAAACACATGATCCATACTCGAGAATAGGACGCACAAGTGAGGTATAAAGGGACTTAGTTATATAAGGATCGTTAAATTCCTTAGCCCACCTCTTAATAAATCCGAGTACACTCATAGCCTTATTGACTATGGAAGAAATGTGCTCAGAGAACTTGAGTTTAGCGTCCAGGCGTACTCCAAGGTCGTCCACAGAGGTAATTCTTTCCAGAGGACAACCACATAAAGTGTAAGATTCGTACTTAGGACTGGCACTAGAGAATGTCATCAACTTGCATTTTGAGCTGTTCAGATTTAATAGGTTTGCACCACACCAACTGTTAAAACTATTGAGGTCGGCTTGAAGGGATGAATGACAGGAAGCGTCTTTAAATTGAAAACAAAGCTTTACATCATCTGCATACATAAGAGTACGCGAATTATGTATGGCCGAAGGAAGGTCATTGATGAAAAGCGTAAAAAGAAGGGGACCTAAATGGCTTCCCTGAGGAACACTAGAAGTAACTTGAATAGGGTCAGAAAGAGCATTTTTAAAGAAGACTTTTTGTGTTCTGTTGGCCAAATAACTTATAAGCCAGCTTAAAAGATTTCGTGAGAAACCAATAATGTTTAGTTTGTGTGCAAGAAGGGAGTGATTTACTGAGTCAAATGCTTTACTGAAATCAGTATAAATGACGTCAGTTTGAAAATTTTCCTGAAAGCCCTTTATTATAAAGGATGTAAGCTCAAGTAAATTTGTCGAGGAGGAACGACGTTTTATAAATCCGTGCTGACAAGGAGAAATGACGGATCTACAGAAATGCTGCAAGTGAGGAGTTACGACATTCTCGAAGAGTTTGGAAATAGCCGACAATTTTGAGATACCTCTATAGTTTAATGTATCAGACTTGCTGCCCTTCTTGTGAAGCGGTAAAATGAAAGATTCCTTCCACACGGAAGGAAAGGTGGAAGTTTTCAGGGACAGCGAGAAAAGTTTGAGCAATAGCTTAGATAGAGGATCGGCACAGTATCGAAGTACGCAACTAGGAATTCCGTCAGGACCAGGTGAGAAAACTGGTTTTATCAAACATAAATTCCTGAAAATCGAACTTTCGTTTAATTGTGGGGCGAAAATGCCAGTTGAACTGGGAATGGTGAAAGGATAAGAATTTACATCGCGTGTTGAAGTTAAATAAGTCGTTTGAAAGAACTTTGCAAAGAGATCAGCCATGTCCTGGTCAGTATTTGCATTTGCACCTTCAAACGATAGCTTAGATGGATAGGCAGATGACTTACGCTTCATGTTAACAAAATTATAGAACTGTCTGGGATTCTGCCGGAACTGAATCCCGCAACGAGTCAAATAATTTTTATAGCATGTAGCGTTGAGAGCAACAAAATTTGACCGAACAATAAGATATCTTGAAAAAATATACGAGGAATAACATCTAGTATATTTTTTAAAGAGTCTAGACTTTAGATTTTTAAGACTGGATAGTTCTTTAGTAAACCATGGGGGTTTACTCGAATGCCTCGGATAAGAAAAAGGCACACAAATGTCAAAAAAGTTATTTAATGTTTTATAAAATAAATTAAGAGCCATATCCATATTGTTACATTTGTAAAAATTAGACCAGTCATAATTTGAAATTAAATAATTAATTTTATCAAAATCGGCTTTACGAAAACAACGCGCTCTCTTACACGACGTAACTTTTTTATCCAATACGTTCAAACCAGTTTCATAAACAACCTCGAACGTTGGATGATAGGGATCTTCTGGTTGGGTAAGTGGGTGGACTCTAGTCAGAGTTACCATACTCTGATCGGAGACAAAGCATAAATCGAGAGTTCTATTTAGAGAATTTTGTAGGTGGTTGACCTGCAGCAGAGAAATGTCATGCCGGCCGTCAATAAGATCGTGTTGTTGTGAGGGCATCAGGAAATTTGCCTCATCACTTGGTGTCCAACTACACTCAGGTATGTTAAAGTCGCCAAGGACTATGAGGAGGTCTTTGTTAGATAACAAATTGAAGACATACTTTATTGCAAGCAAATGTTGAGTGTAGATAAGAATATCCGACGAAGGTGGGATGTACGAGCAGGTTATAAAAACCTGGAAGCCGGGAAGGTGTAATTTTACACAAATGAATTCAATATCATATTGAATCTCCGGGTGTACATGTTCTGACGCGATATCAGAATTTACCGCATTAAGAACACCGCCACCCCGCCGATCATGACGATCAAACCTATAAGTTGTGAACTTGCTTGGAAAAATTTCAGAGCATAAAATCTCAGGTTTTAACCAAGTCTCAGTGAACACAAGCACATGGGATTCAAACGAAAGGCTATTTAAGAATAACGTAGGTAGCTTGTTACGCAGGCCCCTTACGTTTTGGTAGGTTAATGTTAAAAATTTTATTAGTTTTTTGAAGTCGCATATTTGGAAGTGGTGGCCTGGTTTGGCAAAGGTAGTCTAATCGGTTGACGATTCTTTTTTTTCTTTGCTTCGAATTCTTTAACCACAATATGATAGGGCCAGAAGTAAGCTGAGCATATTTGGTTAAATAAATCGTTAGAGACACTAATTTTAAAGGATGATATATCCCTTTCATTTGAAAATTTAAATTGTTCCACCTTTAAATCTTGGGCTTGAGATTTGGCTTGGTCCCACAGATATAGGACCAGTGGGAGCAGGTTGTGCCGATAATCCCAAAGGCGAGCTTGCCTGAGGGACTATCGGTTGGGTAATTAGTATTTGCGGTTTCATAGGAATAGAAATCGCAGATGATGTATTGGGCAAAGGGGAAATGAGCTCCACGGGCTCTACAGAGACATTTTTCTGTGCTGCTGATCTCGTAACTACAGGTGTAGTAAATGATAGCAGCGGCAACGTCACTGGTGTGCTGAGTTGGTCAACGTTCTGAGGCTGACAGGCACTAGTTGACGGCTGCTCCTTTTGAGCTGATTTTTTGCGCTTGGGGGACTCATTTAGTAGCTTAAGGCTATTTAATGAAGTGTCCAGCGCGGATAACTGATCGGCAAGCTTGCGAAAACTACCAAACAGTTCCCTAAATCCCGTCCTAGTTTGGCGCATGAACGATACAAAATCGTTCTCAACCTCACGACACGCATCACAACAATAGTGCAGCCCGTTTCGCTTGGCTACAGCATCGGCCGTTGGGCCACTGAAGCCCGCACATTTTGCATGAGCAACGTTATTGCAGATCCAACAACAAATACTTGCCTGAGCAGATGTAATCTGCTTTTGGCAGGTTTTCTTGAAGCAAATAATTCCTCCTTCCATTATTATGGGTGACCACTGTCAAAAATGCACACAAAAAAAAATAGAGAGAGAGGAAAGGTTAGGCACACACAGAAACTGTGATAGGAAGAGCGCGGTAAGAGAGTTTGTGCTGCAGTGCACAACAACAAAGATAAAAAAAAGAGTTAGTGAGAGCCCGAGAGAGTCGAATTCGCTCACGAAAGTCGAAGAAAATGTTTTGCAGAAGCAATAACAACGTTTCTAAAAATAGAAACGTAAATAAATGAAATTGAAAGAAGAAAGCGAAAAAACTCTTTTGCAAACAAGATTAGTTTAGCAAATTAAATGCTCTCGCGTAGTAAACGGATTTCTGTATATCAGCAGGTTAAGAGATAATGTTAGTATTTTTTTAGCGTTATTAATCACCGATTGCTTTATAATTTAACTAAGCTTCGGAGGGCAAGAAAAAAACGCGTCCGTTCACTTTAAAAGAGAATGAATGAATATTTTAAAATTTTATGATGTGGCGTCCTAAGAGGTGTGTCTTCTTAAATCGTTGGGCGCCAGATATTTGGCTCTTCCTTTGGGTATCCTGTTGAGGTGAAGGACTTGTTAGGCTGATTATGATGGAAGGCTTGATTTCGTCTTTTTTGGACTACTTTTGTATTTTCAACACTTACATATGTAAATAGAAACATTTTCGATCTCTCTTTCATTCGAGTACATACTATGTGTTTAGTACAGCTAAAGTACTGTTGTTGGTGTTTTCGGTGGGTTGATGTCGTTGACAATATTGTCAATTAATATTTTCGCTTGTAGCCTTTAGCAGTCATGCAAAAGCATGGCATTTTTGCGACTCAAAGGATCACTTCCCGCCTAAATGTCCTCGTTTTTCCAACCCATCTCCCTCTATCCGCTACAATGAAGCTAAGCGTATGTATCTATCCATTAACTGCCTTTGTAAAGGTCATGCCTTACAGCAATGTCGAGCTGGACATTGCAGACACTGCCAGCAGAAGCATCACACCCTGCTGCATACAGGCCAAGTCCTTTCGATGTCAACTGCTTCCAATGCTCAGCCATCATAACCATTAAAAACAGAGTAGATACTTTTATACCATGTCGTGCCTTGCTCGGTTCAGGCTAAGTCCTTTCGATGTCAACTGCTTCCAATGATCAGCCATCATAAACATTAAAAACAGATCATCGATTCAGCATCACAACTGAATTTCGTCAAAAGGCGACTGGGCAACCAATTGCTGTTTGTAACACGAAAATCAGCAGTTTTAATTTACTGAATAGATCGCGCTTGATCGGAAATACAGCGCAGCATTTTAGGCCGTTGTCGCACGGAGGCAAGGCGTGCATCATGTCACTTCGCAACTGAACCCAGCTAATGTCGTATCGCAGGATGCAACCCACTTTAATTAATCAACTCGCAACTATGGCATTATAGTCCATCCTTTTTACGCTTTTCCATGTCAAGATGACCGGAAACGGTAGTGGAGCTTCCAGAGCGACTAAGCAGAGTTCTCATTGAAGCATGAAGCGCGTCACATTTGTTATTTATTTAGTTTTAAGTTAACCCATAAGTTCATTATACCCCATATTTCTTTTAAGTAAGGGGTAGCAAAGCATAGGCAAAGACATAGGCAAGGCATAGGCAAGTCCAAGCACGCGGGGTACAAACTGTAAGCAAACGCCCGTTGGTCGGCGCCCATGCACACAAACAGCGGCGTCTCGATAAATTTTGCGACGCATGTGTAACGGCGTCTGGACAAATTTCGAGCAGCGCGTGTGTGTAACGGAGCCCCGAAAATTCCAGAAGCAGACCGAAGCGAGCAAAGGCAGACGAGCAGCGCGAAGCGAGCAGACGCATGCAGGCAGCACGAAGCCGACGCAGCAGAGACACACGATTGGATCGATGCAGACGACAAGTCGCGAGCCGAACTAAGCGAAGCTACAAGTCGCGTGCCGATCTAGGCACGCAGGGAGGCAAGCAAGGCAAAGCGACAAGTTCGCAAGCAGAGCGAAACGAACCGAAGCATGATCGGTCGAGCACAGGCAGCGACCGCGGGCAGCGCCTAGGCAGCGACCGCGGGCAGCGCCGGACAAGCAGCGGACGAAAAGCATCGAAATCGAAGCTACACAATGGCCTAATTAGGCGACGATACAGAAGTTCAAGGCGAGTAAACGAGGCCGGACACAGCCGCTCCTGAAGGAAAACCACAATAGTACAAGTGAAAAAGTGAAAAAAGGACATACAGTGGAAAACAAATAAGGACCCAAGGACAATGGATCCCATACAAGGAAGGACGAGGTAAGCGGTGCAAAACAAAAGGAAGCAACGTATGGTGCGAGGTAGGCAGGGACACAGAAAAAGCAGGGACCCAAGCATTGAAAAGCCCGTTAAGGAATAGTGTAGGGTAGACAAGTGAAGATCTGTAATAATAATAAGGAAAGCAAACATGCGTAGGCATTTTAACTGAGCCTCGCGGTCAATATTTAATTACTTTCTTTTGTAAACGTGTGAGCAGGGAATTTCGCGTGTGCGCCTACAAGGGTCTGTGCTGTGCTGTGAGAGATCGCTAGTTGACAAGCGAATACTCGAACTTGTGTCCAGAAACGGATTGCGGTGTGGTGCAATACCATCACTGAGCTACTTGTGGGAGCACAAGCAAGGGTGTTTGCGGACACGGGCGCCCCATGACGGCAAAAGCGGCCGGTCGTGCGCGGGCCGTAAGTGAACGTTAGTTGGCAAAGTGGATACAAGAGCGTGTTCTAACGGGTTGCGGTGTGGTGCAATACACCACCGGGCGACCTGTGGGAACATAAGTGTAAGTACCTGCGGTCACGGGCGTTCCGTACGGCGAACGACCAGTCGCGGGGCGGGTCGTGAGTGAAACGATAGTTGACACGGGATACACGAGCGTGCCTTCATAAGTGCAGCGTGGTGCAATACACCACTGAGCGATTTGTGGGAGTGCAGGCGACAGTACCCGTCGTCACGAGCTTTCCCCACGACCTGCAGCCAACCAGGTGAGTAGCGAAAACGCGGACAGAGTGCCAGGCACGGGGAAAATACGAGTACAGGGCAATCACGAGTACACCTTGAAGACGTGGACCACGTGTACGTGTGAAGAGGGTATGTTCGCTGTGCCCGACGATAGTGTCAGCCCTTTTCTAATTTGCTAGTGACCCCTCGCCTCTCTTTCTAGTCCTAGTCTTAGTAAACCTAGTTATTTATAAATTTTCTGTAAAGACCCTGGCTGAGATATGTACCCCAGCCTGATAAAACATCCTTACAGATGGCGCCCGAGCAGGGACTACTAAGACTAGACATTTAGAAATGATAAATCTTAACACCTTCAAGTAAATTAAAGCCCACAGGGGTAAACTGGCAGGTTATGTTAACCAAGCACAGAGAACCGCAGTACCAGGCAAAGGGCATGTTTTGAATAGGGTATCATGGCAAGCATAGGGAACGTAGATAATTTCTTAAAGTCTGTGGTACAGACTGTACACGGGTTTCAACTACTGCGCACGCGGGCGTTTGCGCTAACTTAAGCTTTATTTTTTTTTTCACTGCTTGACCTTATTCCTTTCTTTTTTCCTTTCCGCAACCTTACTGGTGACACTACCCAGACCAGGAACTATAAGACTCGGTGCCGAATACCGAGGGAGTCAGTGGAGATTGGGCACGCGAGCAGGCAACATCGAATATAAGTTGCGACAATTCGAGCAAACGGGCAAAACTTTTTTCTTCAAAACGTTCTGAAGTAACCTCTGCTAACGAAAAAATACTGTTGCTATTTTTCGTTAAATTTTATACGCGAGAAAATATAAAGATTTTTACTCCGTACTGTAATAGTCTGCAGTGTGAAAATACAATCAAAGTCGAACATGGGAACGCATTTGATCGCTTTTCGCCGCAAGACCGAACTGTACGCGATCTTGAAGGAGTTTGGCCAGGACACCAGTGGTACCGTGGAGGAAATGCGTAGTCGCCTGGTGAATTTCATCAACCAGGGCGAACTAACAGCTGCAACGAGTACTAGACCTGGAAGCCAGCTTGGGAAACGCGCCCACCCCTGACGCTAGAGAAGTTCGGTCACGTGGACCATCACCAGTCTGCAGAGAACCAATCGTCGACGAGGTATTAACAATCCCGGTAATGGACAATCGTCGCGCAACTAGCCCCGCCATGATGAAAACGGTACCTGTTCTCACGCCGGAGGTAAAGTTACCTGCCGTGAGCAAAGGATATGGACCAAGACGGATGGAGCTGTATAAACTGGCATACCGAATCCACCGATGGGGCGTCTGATTTGGTGGGGAAGGAGCCGCCCCTTGGCGGTTTATTGAGCATCTGGAGGAGAAGGCATGTACATGATGTACCAAGTCAACGTGCAGCAGTTACCGCAAGCGATCGCGAACACGCTGTCCGGCAGAGCTGAAGACTGGTTCCGAGTAAACAAGAGTAAACAAACATGGGAGGAGTTCAAGCAGGAATTCATGGATATTTTCTTACCCCCGGTATTTTCAACGGCTCAAGAACGAGATCCGGAGTCGAGTACAACGGCCGAGCGAAGCATTTCGGGACTACACCCTGGGGTTGCGGACGATGATGCAACGCGCCGGGTACAACAGGGAACAGCAGTTAGAAAGGATCTACGACAATTTGCTCCCGGAATACCAACTGTTCACACGACGCCATGAATTCGACACCCTGGCGCAACTTAATAAGCTGGTGACTACTTACGATACGACTAAGGAGTTGCAGCGAGATCGAGGAACAGGACAAGGGGAGCAAAGGAAGGAAAAACCGAGGCCCGTCCTTACTCCGGCCACAAACGAGGCATTAGCAATTCCGGCGGTACCCGGAACTGTCGCGGGGATACCCCCCAGCGGAAATGGGAGCAGCGGCCAACGCCTGTGCTACAATTGCGGCCAGCCCGGGCACATGCAGACGAATTGCCACAATGAGAGGGTCCTCTTCTGCTGGGACTGTGGACGACGCAACGTACGCACGGTGGACTGTTGCCGCAGAGGGACGTCGGGAAATGCTGCGCGTCTTCAACCAAAGGGGAACGCTTTGGAGACGGCACATCAAAGTTCCAAAAATAATACCACTGAGACGGTGTGTTATCGCGCATGACAAGATCGAGGAGACAGCGACGGATGGCACGATCGACACCGGAGCTACACGTAGTTTCATAAGCGAGCGTATGGCTACCAGGTTGAGCACACCGGACAACGAGCGAGCGGCATTGATCAGGATTACACTGGGGGACGGATCAACCAGGGACGTGACACGAGCTTTGCGGGTGAGGATACAAATCGGACAGAAGGAGACCACAGTGCCAATGTTAGTATTACCGGTCATTCTGGACGACGTGATCCTGGGGATGGATTTCCTGTGCGGTATCGAAGCGACCCTTGAGTGTGGGCAAGCGCGGTTGCACTTGCGAAACACATTAGAGGCGGCAGCACCGACGGCCAGAACACCCCGGCGAGCAGCGGAGGATGCAACGATCCGAGACCACAACAAGGACGCGGTCTTACCACCGGCTTGCCCCACAGCACGACAGAGGAACCCATTCAGGCGACCCAAGATAGGAAATGAAGCGCATGGACAAGGCACAGAGGACCAGATAACCAGGACAAGAGACGAGACACACGGACCAGGAACAGAGGAACAACCAAACAGGACAGGAAGCAAGGTACACGAGCAAGCAGCAGAGGAACAATAGAGAGCACAGCACGAGTTTACCAAGCACGACGGGACGGACCATACTCCAAGACGAGGCGGAGTAGAGCACCGAACCACCAAATCAGGACGCGGGGCGCACGAGCAAGCAGCAGCGGAACAACAGGGAGCACAGGACGAGTTTACCCAGAAGTGTAACCACTTTCATTGTTTCAAACCGAGAATTCTGCACAAATACTTCTACTACATATAGCTTACTCGCTCGCACGCACGCAGCAACGCGCGGTAAGAGTAAAGCGACACGACGCAACGTCGACGTCGGCGTCAACTGCTCAAAGCAGCGCGCCGGCTGCCGCTCGTACCGAACATTTGTACTGAAAACGTTGACTTTAATAACTTCTGTGTTATTGGTCCAATCGGATTCTAATTTGGAGGATATGTTCATATTGCATTTAGCTTTATACATACCGAAGCAGAACTTTATAAGTTTAATGCTTTGCTAAATAATCGTAAATTACCGATTTGCGGGGGCGGTGGGCGTGGCATCAAACATTTGACATAAACTTCACCTGCCCCGAATATATTGGAACCTTCATACCAAATTCTGTGTCTCTAGCTTTTTTAATAGCTTAGATCTGTTGTGTCAAACAAACAGACGGACAGACGGACAGACAGACGGACATGTCTCAATCGACTCGGCTAGTGATCCTGAGCAAGAATATATATACTTTATGGGGTCTGCCACGCCTCCTTATGCCTGTTACATACATTTTACACAAAGTTAGTATACCCTTTTTTGACCATTTTCAATGGTCGAAGGGTATAAAAACTAATATGCTCCTTAACTCTTTCATATCAAAATGTTAGAGGTCTGTGTACTAAACTTTCAACTTTATATATAAGCAGTCTTTCTTTTAGGCCATGGATTTTAAAAAAATACATGGTCTATTAGGTTTGTCGGAATGTGCGTAACAGGCAGAAGGAGATATCTGCGACCCCATAAAGTATATATATTCTTACATGTCTGTCTGTCCGTCTGTCCGTCTGTCTGTCTGTCCGTCTGTCCGTCTGTATGAGCGTCTGATTCTCAGCTCCTCATGAGGGTGGTGTTTTGAGCCAAAATTTTGAATTTTGTTTTTTTCTGTTCTATTTTTATCTTCTTTTAAAATTGATGTTAACGAAAATTTATCTTATTTAAGGCCAGTTAAAATCTTAAGTGATATTTTGCATCAATATACAACAAAAAACGATAATTCTGGTTGGATGTATTAAATTTTTTGATAAATGAGTGAAGCATTATATAGGCGTCTCATTTACATATTTATCATTAAAAGCCCTCTGATAAGTTCTAACTGGAAGACACTGAAAGCAAATTGACAATATCCAATTAGAACGGAGTGCAACTCTCATAGTGAAAACAAATTTGAGACTGTGCGACGTGTTTATTTTCGCATGCGGGTATACCACAGTCGGGCGTGCTCGACTGTAGCCTTTCTGACTTGTTTTTTTGTGCGTTTAGATTTTTAAGTTTTTATATAAACTAACTGGTGTTTTTGTACCCTTCGACCATTGAAAATGGTCAAAAAAGGGTATACTAACTTTGTGCAAAATGTATGTAACAGGCATAAGGAGGCGTGGCAGACCCGATAAAGTATATATATTCTTACTCAGGATCACTAGCCGAGTCGATTGAGACATGTCCGTCTATCTGTCCGTCTGTCCGTTTGTCCGTCCGTCCGTCTGTCCGTCTGTCCGTCTGTAGGAGACAACAGATCTCAGCTATTAAAAAGCTAGAGATACCAAATTTGGCATGAAGGTTCCTATAAACCATAGGCAGATCAAGTTTTAATCAAATATTTGATGCCACGCCCACCGCCCCCCGCAAATCGGTTATTTGCGTTTAATAAGCAAAGTATTAAACCCATACGTTCTGCTTTAGTATGTATAAAGCTAAATGCAATATAAACATATTCTCCAAATTACAATCCGATCGGACCAATAACACAGAAGTTATTCAAGTCAACGTTTTCAGTACAAATGTTCGGTACGAGCAGCAGCCGACGCGCTGCTTTGAGCAATTGACGCCGACGTCGACGTTGCGTTGTGTCGCTTTACTCTTTACTCGCGTCGCTGTGTGAGTGCGAGCGAGTAAGCTATATGTAGTAGAAGTATTTATGCAGAATTCTCTGTTTGAAAGTGGTTACACGTTTGTAACGGATTTAGAAAATTGGGAGAAGGGTATCTTACTGTCGAGCGCCCGACTGTAGCCTTACCCACTTGTTTATTTTAACTTACTGTAAAGCCGAACTTTTAACAAAAGCCCGTTCACGACGCGTGTGCATGCCTATGAAATTAGTCAAACTAATCTGTGTTTGCCAATTTTAGATTTATTGTGCATTGGTTCTTCTTTCTTGGTGCATTTGTTTAGGCCATGGATTTTAAAAAAATACATGGTCTATTAGGTTTGTCGGAATGTGCGTAACAGGCAGAAGGAGATATCTGCGACCCCATAAAGTGTATGTATTCTTACTCAGGATCACTAGCCGAGTCGATCTAGCCATGTCTGTCTGTCCGTCTGACCGTCTGTCTGTCCGTCCGTCTGTCCGTCTCTCCGTCTGTATGAGCGTCTGATTCTCAGCTATTAAGAAAGCTAGAGACTCCAAATTTGGCATGAAGATTTCTGTATATCCTAGTCAGTAAACGTTGTTTTTAAATTTCGGGTACCACGCTCACCGCCCCCGTAAATCAGTAATTTGTGATTATTAAGCAAAGTGTTAAACTCATAAATTTCTGCTTTGGTATAAAGCTGAATACAATATGAACATATCCTCTAAATTACAATCTGATCGGAGAAATATCACAGAAGTTATTCAAGTCAACGTTTTCAGTACAAATGTTCGGTGCGAGCAGCAGCCCGCGCGCTGCTTTTGGCAGTTGACGCCGACGTCGACGTCGCGTCGTGTCGCTTTACTGTTTACGCGCGTGTATGTGTGTGTGTGAGCGAGTAACCCATATGTATTAAAATAAGTTTGGAAGAAAATCCATGGCCTCTTACAGTCACCGCGTGACTGTATCCTTTCCGACTAGTTTTCTTCTCAAATTGTTGTGTTTACTGAGACTTGGTTAAAACCGGATACCCCAAACTCCGAAGTTTTTCCATGCAAGTTCACAACCTACAGATGTGATCGACCTGACCGTCGTGGTGGTGGAGTCCTTATTGCAGTCGATTCCACCATAAATTTGGAACTTTTACAGCCGGAGATTCAACTTGCTATTGAATTCCTCTGTGTAAAATTACACTTTCCCGGTTTTTTTCATTATGTAACCTGTTCCTATATTCCGCCGTCATCGGATGTATCTGTCTATTTGCAACATTTAAAGACTTTTTTTTATCTGTTACCAGACAGAGATCACCTTTCAGTCTTTGGGGACTTTAATATACCAGATTGCACTTGGACAACAAGTGTTGATTCAAATTCTCTGCTGCCCTCACGGCATTACGACCTTTTTGACGGTCTGTTTGATATGTCATTGTCGCAGGTCAATCATATCTTAAGCTGTAGTAACAGATCGTTAGACTTATGCTTTGTCTCCGATCCATCTAGAGTGAATTTAGTCAAAACTAAACCACTTTCTTTCGCAGAAGATCCTTACCATCCTACTCTGGAAGTGTCTTTTGATTTTGGGGCTTGTATGGATAAACATGAAAAATTGTGTAAGCGCGTACGCTGCTTTAGAAAAGCAGATTTTAATTTATTAAACTCTTTAATTTCACAATTTGATTGGTCGGAATTGTATGTGACTACTGATATATCAGTAGCGACCAATATATTTTATAAAAATATTCATTCATTTTTTGATGTTTGCGTTCCGTGCTTTTATTCATCATCCTCGAGTAAGCCACCATGGTTTACAAGAGAGTTGTCACGGTTAAAAATTGAAAGTCAAGCCTTTACAAAAAAATTTAAATGTAGTAACTCGCCCTTAGCCTTTTCACGCTACTTAAGCGCGCGGTCAGACTTTACAGTCTTAAACGCGAAATGTTATAAAAACTATTTAGCTCGTTGTAAGGTTCAGTTCATACAGTCAAAAAAGGGTATACTAACTTTGTGCAAAATGTATGTAACAGGCATAAGGAGGCGTGGCAGACCCGATAAAGTATATATATTCTTACTCAGGATCACTAGCCGAGTCGATTGAGACATGTCCGTCTATCTGTCCGTCTGTCCGTCTGTCCGTCCGTCCGTCTGTCCGTCTGTCCGTCTGTAGGAGACAACAGATCTCAGCTATTAAAAAGCTAGAGATACCAAATTTGGCATGAAGGTTCCTATAAACCATAGGCAGATCAAGTTTTAATCAAATATTTGATGCCACGCCCACCGCCCCCGCAAATCGGTTATTTGCGTTTAATAAGCAAAGTATTAAACCCATACGTTCTGCTTTAGTATGTATAAAGCTAAATGCAATATAAACATATTCTCCAAATTACAATCCGATCGGACCAATAACACAGAAGTTATTCAAGTCAACGTTTTCAGTACAAATGTTCGGTACGAGCAGCAGCCGACGCGCTGCTTTGAGCAGTTGACGCCGACGTCGACGTTGCGTTGTGTCGCTTTACTCTTTACTCGCGTCGCTGTGTGAGTGCGAGCGAGTAAGCTATATGTAGTAGAAGTATTTATGCAGAATTCTCTGTTTGAAAGTGGTTACACGTTTGTAACGGATTTAGAAAATTGGGAGAAGGGTATCTTACTGTCGAGCGCCCGACTGTAGCCTTACCCACTTGTTTATTTTAACTTACTGTAAAGCCGAACTTTTAACAAAAGCCCGTTCACGACGCGTGTGCATGCCTATGAAATTAGTCAAACTAATCTGTGTTTGCCAATTTTAGATTTATTGTGCATTGGTTCTTCTTTCTTGGTGCATTTGTTTAGGCCATGGATTTTAAAAAAATACATGGTCTATTAGGTTTGTCGGAATGTGCGTAACAGGCAGAAGGAGATATCTGCGACCCCATAAAGTATATGTATTCTTACTCAGGATCACTAGCCGAGTCGATCTAGCCATGTCTGTCTGTCCGTCTGACCGTCTGTCTGTCCGTCCGTCTGTCCGTCTCTCCGTCTGTATGAGCGTCTGATTCTCAGCTATTAAGAAAGCTAGAGACTCCAAATTTGGCATGAAGATTTCTGTATATCCTAGTCAGTAAACGTTGTTTTTAAATTTCGGGTACCACGCTCACCGCCCCCGTAAATCAGTAATTTGTGATTATTAAGCAAAGTGTTAAACTCATAACTTTCTGCTTTGGTATAAAGCTGAATACAATATGAACATATCCTCTAAATTACAATCTGATCGGAGAAATATCACAGAAGTTATTCAAGTCAACGTTTTCAGTACAAATGTTCGGTGCGAGCAGCAGCCCGCGCGCTGCTTTTGGCAGTTGACGCCGACGTCGACGTCGTGTAAAATTACACTTTCCCGGTTTTTTTCATTATGTAACCTGTTCCTATATTCCGCCGTCATCGGATGTATCTGTCTATTTGCAACATTTAAAGACTTTTTTTTATCTGTTACCAGACAGAGATCACCTTTCAGTCTTTGGGGACTTTAATATACCAGATTGCACTTGGACAACAAGTGTTGATTCAAATTCTCTGCTGCCCTCACGGCATTACGACCTTTTTGACGGTCTGTTTGATATGTCATTGTCGCAGGTCAATCATATCTTAAGCTGTAGTAACAGATCGTTAGACTTATGCTTTGTCTCCGATCAATCTAGAGTGAATTTAGTCAAAAACTAAACCACTTTCTTTCGCAGAAGATCCTTACCATCCTACTCTGGAAGTGTCTTTTGATTTTGGGGCTTGTATGGATAAACATGAAAAATTGTGTAAGCGCGTACGCTGCTTTAGAAAAGCAGATTTTAATTTATTAAACTCTTTAATTTCACAATTTGATTGGTCGGAATTGTATGTGACTACTGATATATCAGTAGCGACCAATATATTTTATAAAAATATTCATTCATTTTTTGATGTTTGCGTTCCGTGCTTTTATTCATCATCCTCGAGTAAGCCACCATGGTTTACAAGAGAGTTGTCACGGTTAAAAATTGAAAGTCAAGCCTTTACAAAAAAAATTTAAATGTAGTAACTCGCCCTTAGCCTTTTCACGCTACTTAAGCGCGCGGTCAGACTTTACAGTCTTAAACGCGAAATGTTATAAAAACTATTTAGCTCGTTGTAAGGTTCAGTTCATACAGTCAAAAAAGGGTATACTAACTTTGTGCAAAATGTATGTAACAGGCATAAGGAGGCGTGGCAGACCCGATAAAGTATATATATTCTTACTCAGGATCACTAGCCGAGTCGATTGAGACATGTCCGTCTATCTGTCCGTCTGTCCGTCCGTCCGTCTGTCCGTCTGTCCGTCTGTAGGAGACAACAGATCTCAGCTATTAAAAAGCTAGAGATACCAAATTTGGCATGAAGGTTCCTATAAACCATAGGCAGATCAAGTTTTAATCAAATATTTGATGCCACGCCCACCGCCCCCCGCAAATCGGTTATTTGCGTTTAATAAGCAAAGTATTAAACCCATACGTTCTGCTTTAGTATGTATAAAGCTAAATGCAATATAAACATATTCTCCAAATTACAATCCGATCGGACCAATAACACAGAAGTTATTCAAGTCAACGTTTTCAGTACAAATGTTCGGTACGAGCAGCAGCCGACGCGCTGCTTTGAGCAGTTGACGCCGACGTCGACGTTGCGTTGTGTCGCTTTACTCTTTACTCGCGTCGCTGTGTGAGTGCGAGCGAGTAAGCTATATGTAGTAGAAGTATTTATGCAGAATTCTCTGTTTGAAAGTGGTTACACGTTTGTAACGGATTTAGAAAATTGGGAGAAGGGTATCTTACTGTCGAGCGCCCGACTGTAGCCTTACCCACTTGTTTATTTTAACTTACTGTAAAGCCGAACTTTTAACAAAAGCCCGTTCACGACGCGTGTGCATGCCTATGAAATTAGTCAAACTAATCTGTGTTTGCCAATTTTAGATTTATTGTGCATTGGTTCTTCTTTCTTGGTGCATTTGTTTAGGCCATGGATTTTAAAAAAATACATGGTCTATTAGGTTTGTCGGAATGTGCGTAACAGGCAGAAGGAGATATCTGCGACCCCATAAAGTATATGTATTCTTACTCAGGATCACTAGCCGAGTCGATCTAGCCATGTCTGTCTGTCCGTCTGACCGTCTGTCTGTCCGTCCGTCTGTCCGTCTCTCCGTCTGTATGAGCGTCTGATTCTCAGCTATTAAGAAAGCTAGAGACTCCAAATTTGGCATGAAGATTTCTGTATATCCTAGGCAGTAAACGTTGTTTTTAAATTTCGGGTACCACGCTCACCGCCCCCGTAAATCAGTAATTTGTGATTATTAAGCAAAGTGTTAAACTCATAACTTTCTGCTTTGGTATAAAGCTGAATACAATATGAACATATCCTCTAAATTACAATCTGATCGGAGAAATATCACAGAAGTTATTCAAGTCAACGTTTTCAGTACAAATGTTCGGTGCGAGCAGCAGCCCGCGCGCTGCTTTTGGCAGTTGACGCCGACGTCGACGTCGCGTCGTGTCGCTTTACTGTTTACGCGCGTGTATGTGTGTGTGTGAGCGAGTAACCCATATGTATTAAAATAAGTTTGGAAGAATTCTCTGTCAGAAGTCATGAGTGTGTTTACATGTTTGGTACGGATGTTAAAGGGTATCTGTCTATCGAGCGCGCTCGTCTGTAGCCTTGCTCACTTGTTTTAGTTTCATTATATTAAAATTTATATGTATAAATATATATATATATAATATATACATATTTTAAGGTATATAAACGTAAAGTGAAAATCCATGGCCTCTTACAGTCACCGCGTGACTGTATCCTTTCCGACTAGTTTTCTTCTCAAATTGTTGTGTTTACTGAGACTTGGTTAAAACCGGATACCCCAAACTCCGAAGTTTTTCCATGCAAGTTCACTACCTACAGATGTGATCGACCTGACCGTCGTGGTGGTGGAGTCCTTATTGCAGTCGATTCCACCATAAATTTGGAACTTTTACAGCCGGAGATTCAACTTGCTATTGAATTCCTCTGTGTAAAATTACACTTTCCCGGTTTTTTTCATTATGTAACCTGTTCCTATATTCCGCCGTCATCGGATGTATCTGTCTATTTGCAACATTTGTCTGCAATAAAGACTTTTTTTTATCTGTTACCAGACAGAGATCACCTTTCAGTCTTTGGGGACTTTAATATACCAAATTGCACTTGGACAACAAGTGTTGATTCAAATTCTCTGCTGCCCTCACGGCATTACGACCTTTTTGACGGTCTGTTTGATATGTCATTGTCGCAGGTCAATCATATCTTAAGCTGTAGTAACAGATCGTTAGACTTATGCTTTGTCTCCGATCCATCTAGAGTGAATTTAGTCAAAACTAAACCACTTTCTTTCGCAGAAGATCCTTACCATCCTACTCTGGAACTGTCTTTTGATTTTGGGGCTTGTATGGATAAACATGAAAAATTGTGTAAGCGCGTACGCTGCTTTAGAAAAGCAGATTTTAATTTATTAAACTCTTTAATTTCACAATTTGATTGGTCGGAATTGTATGTGACTACTGATATATCAGTAGCGACCAATATATTTTATAAAAATATTCATTCATTTTTTGATGTTTGCGTTCCGTGCTTTTATTCATCATCCTCGAGTAAGCCACCATGGTTTACAAGAGAGTTGTCACGGTTAAAAATTGAAAGTCAAGCCTTTACAAAAAATTTAAATGTAGTAACTCGCCCTTAGCCTTTTCACGCTACTTAAGCGCGCGGCCAGACTTTACAGTCTTCAACGCGAAATGTTATAAAAACTATTTAGCTCGTTGTAAGGTTCAGTTCATTCAGAACCCCAAACAGTTTTATAGTTTTGTTAACACGAAGCGTAAGTCTTCTGCATTTCCTACTAGCTTAACGTTTGAAAATGCTAGTGGAAATACCGACCAAACCATGGCCGATATGTTTGCAAAGTTTATTCAAACGACTTACTCTCTACACATACTACTTATTTTTATCCATACAACATTCCAAGTTCGAATGGTATCTTCTCCCCCTTTCTAAACGAAAGCTCCCTTTTCAAGGATCTTTATTTAGTTAAGCCAGTTTTTTCACCTGGACCTGACGGTGTTCCCGCTTGTATACTTCGGTTCTGTGCCAACTCCTTAAGTAAGCCATTGCTCAAACTATTTTCGCTGTCCTTAGAAACTTCACTCTTTCCTTCCATTTGGAAGGAATCTTTTACTATCCCCGTATTGAAAAAGGGCAGCAAGTCTGAAGCAAGCAATTATAGA